>BPLR01019206.1:0-12802 GCA_021605095.1 Caerostris extrusa | reverse complement strand
AACAAAAATCTCTTCCTCAGCTTGAGGCACAAAACCGTTCACGAAACAGCAAAAATCTGAAGAAGTCAGGGCAGGAGTGAAACACGTCTGCTCCGTGGCGAAATCTCAGAGGCGAGAATCCCAAGAGCACGAGCGAACAGCTTTTGTCAACTGGGAAATGGTCAGAGACCCATGAGCTCATCAAGAAACCCAAGGCATCAATATGTTTGATGTTTGCCTATTTGTAAATACGTTCTCTATATAATCAAGTCAAGCCACCTGCACGTGGCCTACGTTCCCCACATGCGTGTGGACGATTTGAAATATTTCCGTGTTTGCAGGGACAGGTCGAACTGTATCTTCCGAGGCCAGACACGCTCTTCTACACTAGTCTGAAGTTTAAATATTTTTAATTTATCTTGCAATATGTATGTGTGTACTAGTTAACATTTAAATTATTTAGCAACTTTTCTACATTTTTATTTGACTTTAAAAAGTCAGAGGAGTGGTATTGAATATTTGAATATTAAAGTAAGTTTTATTTGCACTGATTTTTTTTTATGTATTTTTCTTTTGAAGAATAAAAATGTTGAATATTTATACATGTATTATGAAAATTTACAAAGTAAACTAAATCATAGTTTTTTTTTTTTTTTTTTTAGATGGTTAAAAAGTGTTGTTCCATGCTGCAGATCTAATTATGATCCAACAGTTTACATTTTTTTTTTCAATTCCCCAAAGAGGAAAACAGAAGAAACTTATGGCTTAAGAAAATTAATTGAAAGGATTATTCACGGAGTAAAAAATGCTGTTTTTGCATTAAGCGCTTTAGTAAGAAATTTATCACTGAAGACCATGCTGTTCGAGATGATGGATCTGTTCTGTGATAAAATTTTATCCAAAATTAACACCCTGATGCATACCCACCAATATTTCCAAATCAGCCTGCATATTTATCTAGTGACACTGTATCAAAAGAAAAACTCCATCTGAACAAAGAAATGAAATATTAAAAAGGGACGAAAAAATTTACTGACTGGTGTTTAAAAGACATCATTAAAACTTTCGATGATTTCCTGAAAGAATTTCCAACAAAGCTATCTAAAGAGTGGCTCTTTACAGTGCAAGAAGATGATGTGTTATTTTATAAACTAAATATATGTAATGGTCAAGCTCCACGGATTAAAGTGTCATTTAAAGTAGACAGAAATTTAAGTGTGATCTGCTTGGCATGGCAAAATAGCATTGAATAATAAATGTCTCCATATTCTACAAGGAAACAAGTGTGACAGATGAACCAAATTTGATTGCTTATTAAGTACACTTAGGCATTATGAGGAAAAGAATGTCTGTATTGAAGACAAATTCAACTACGCATTAAATTTTCTTCAGGATATTAGAAAACAGAAGGAGAAAGAAAAAGGTGAGTATTGTTTTTATTATTGATGTTCTAATTGAATAAAATAATAATTTGATTTTGACTAAAATTGCATATTCCACAAATTATCTTCTGTTTGCTAGTAAATTTTTTTTCAGTTATCCTTCAGCCTGTAATTTTATCCGTAATTCAAAAATTTTAATTTTGCCTCATCCTGTTTATCTTAAAAATTATATAACCCATTTAATAATAAAAGCAATCTTGACAATAATAGTCATATATCATATTTAAAGAAAAAGATTGAATTACTTAATGAAAATGAAAAAAATGTTTGCCTTTTACTTGATGAAATATTCATAAATTCTAATATTTCATATAAAGCTGGTCAGATTACAGGTACTGCTGAAAATTCTGTCTATGAAGCTAGTACTGTTCAAGCTTTTATGATTACATCAGTGTTTTCTAAACATAAAGAAATAATTGCATTAATGCCAGTAAAAATCAAACTGCTGATGAATTATATTTAAACACTCTTAAGAGTTTTAAGCCTTTTAAAAAACTCTGTTTAACACTGTTTTATGTTTAATATCAGATAACAATAGAATAAATAGAAATATGTTTTCTAAAATGTGAGGTGGTAACTTTAAAATGCTACACTCAAAATCCTGTTCAGTCAGAAAAAAAATTATTGTTTTTGTTTGACACTATACACTTAATAAAATCTATTCGAATAATTGGATGACAAAAAAACAGAAGATCAAACTTTTCATTTCAGCAATCCAAATGATTTTTCAGAAGTTTATTCGGCAAGTCTTAAATCTTTAAAAAATATTTATGAATCGGAGAAGCTGTCAATTGCAAAACTTGCACCTAAATTATCTCAAAAGTTCTTTATCCAACTTCATTTGAGAATCAAAATGTTTTATTCGCTTTAAATCTATTTAATGAAACAAACATAACTGCTTTAAAGAGTAATCAAAATGAAAAAGTTGTAATACAGCAGTATTTATTGATTTTATTTTAAAATGGTGGAAAATAGTTAATGTCAAATATCTTCAAAAGATTTCAAATTGAATGATGATTTCTGCAAACCAATAGAAAGTGTTAGTGATAACAATGTGATGTTTTTAAAAAGATTTAAAGCTTTGCTTTGCTCTTGGAGACAATTTAAGTTCTTTAGAAGTGTCTGAACGAAAGAAATTGGGACTTGCTGGTAAAGGTGGTAAACTTACTAAGGAAACACATTTTGCTCTGCTTTTACTACGGAATCGTTAATAGATTTGATAAATTACATATTTGAAACATGAAGTATATTTTGTTACGAAAATTTCAAACAGATCCATTAGAAGCTCGATTTGGACAATATCGAAAATGTTGGGGGGAATTACAATGTGACTAATAATTATGTTAAAGTAAGAAATGATAAAATTAAGATCCCAAATAAAAGAAAATTGTCAACTTTTAACCTCATAATATAATGTTTTTTTTTTTTGGCTAGTTTGAAAGTGTGTTAATATAAAACAATTGGTATCAGTTTACAATATGATTGCATGTATTTTGTATATTTGCCTTAGAATAAAAAAATATTTCATTATCTAAAAAAATTTTTAATATGCATCTAGGTTTCATTATGTATATCAGCATATTTGATTAAGAATAAGAATATTAATTATTTTTATTTAACAATAAACTTTTAAAATGAGTAACTATTTGATATTTGTATTTAGAAACTATGATTTTGTATAAGATTAATATAAAGGGATAATAGATTGATTTTTAGTTTGAAAAAAATTTTATTCATTATTATTTTGAATTTTTGGATTCCCTAAAAACTAATTTTCATGCCATAAATGTAAATATAGAAACATTTTTTTGTATCATGAAGGTTTGTTTTGGAATGATGTTAAATAATAAATGATAAAATAAGATAAATAAAAGGAAATTATTGTTTAACATTCAAATAAAAAATTTTTTGGCTTTGAAATAAATAAAATTTAGTAAGTTTAAAATATGATTGCAATTTTTAAATTTGTATATATATAAATTTAACTATACTAATAAATGGAAATTTAGAAAATAAGAATTTTTTGTATTATATATACAAACTATAAGGGTTATTTGTTTATAAACTTTTGAAATAAACTATTTTATTAAAATAATTCATTTCTGCCACTATAGAAAATTTTAATGAACAATATAAGATAAAAATTATTTCAGTTGGAGAATTAATCTACTTTTTAATAATTGTATTTATATTAAAAAAAAAACGTTTGTGTTTAAAACAATTCAAGGTAGATTCATAATGTGGTACTATTGGTTTAAATAAATATTTAAAGTTAAATATTATTTCTAAAATCAAATTTTCACCCTGGAAGAAGCTCGCCCACAACTGTGACGTCACAAAATCAACGCTCAGGCCCTGAAGAGCGCGATGATGAACTATCTCGCCGGCCCCGATCTTCCACAGTCAACGCCAACAGCGATAGGCGGCGATTGCTTACTATCCTAATGCGAGTTGTTGATGTGTGCTTTGGTTAGATGCCTCCGCACAAAAAAAATTTTCCTTAGATGATGTAATTATTTGAGTGTAAAATATCCAGTGGTTATGTGTTTCCGCTTTAAAAAATAGTTCTCTGAAGCATTTTATTAAAATTCCGTTTTGTAAATTTTTCTTCCTTATTTTGGTTTTCATTTGACGCTATTTCTATACATAATTTGCACTGACATTTAAATTCCTTCTTGTAATATATTTTTTTAAACTCAATTGTTTAACACTTTCGTTTGATTTATTTCCATTATGTTTTTCATGCTTATTCTGTGTTTTTTTTTTTTTTTATATTCTGCTATTGTTTCATAAATACAGAATATTTATTCAATTGATAGATATATTTTTTATTCAACTGATAGAAACTGGGAATGCATCATATATCAAAATAAATGTTCATCGTGACACTACATCAAGTTCACTCTGTTCTCTTTTTTTGACTATACGATCACTAATTATCAAACTTAGAAAAAAAAAAAATTTAAATTTAGCAAATATATTTTTTTCACTAAAAAATATACAGTGTGGATATGTGTTAGTTTTAGTTAAAATAGAAAAATCATTTTTCTTATTAAATCAATTTCTTTTAAATTTACAAATAAAATTTACACGTTAATTAATTGTATACAATTTTTCTTATAGCCTTCAACAAAGAGCAATGGAAATTAACGAAATATACCGTTTGAAGGACCGTTTCAGTCTTATGTTTGAAATAAAATATTTGACAATGTTTCAAACAAAATAATTCATGGCCTTTTACAAATTAGTCTATATTAATAAAATCTGTAAGGATAAATTACTCAGATTGCTGTATTATAATGCATATTTTTGCATTATGTAAATTTAATAGCAAATTAAAAAATATTAAAAATTGCATTAAATGATTTTTTTTTTTTTTTTTTCAAAACGTTGTGATAGAAATAAGAATGCATTTTCTACAGCATTATAAATTTTCCAATGTTTTTTAACGAGTAACATAATTTCCTGCTTTGCATTTTGCAGCACTGTAAAATATGAAAGCGCTTTTTTTATTCATATTTCTTTTCTTTTCTCACCCTTTTTTATTTTGTTTCATTCAATAATAAGCCTTACAGCTCATTCTATCATATTTTTTTTATAGTTTCAATTCAGAGCAGAGGTACGCTTCGCGTACAGTTTGCTATATTTCCGATTTGGAGGAAAAATTAAAAAATAAAACCTCATAAACCTATATTTATTTTAGAAAAAAAAAAATCGGAATGCGAATAAATTAGAATTCTTAAAATTTCTTTGCAGTTAAGAACTTATGTCATAAATAATATTGTATATTTTCGTGACTTTTGACATATCTTTTATTCTTCGGTACAGATTTTATTCATAACACAAAAAAGGAAATTTAAGGGATAATCGTTTGATTTCTTTTCGGATGGTAAAAACACTGAAAATCAGGCATATTTGAAATAATGTGATCCCTTCTTGGCGCATATCCCCTTCTCGCTTCTTGCCGCATCGACTGCTCCCCCTCTCCAAATCCGGTCTTCCCCCCTCCGGTCTATATATCTTCACCTTCGACTTTTTCCGTGCATTTCAACCACACATTGTCTCCCTCGTGGTTCTTCAAATACAAATTGTTCACTGAGCAGTTTTGAGAATTTTTAGAAGAATTCTACTAGATCAGATAGGGAGGGGAAAGGCGGGAAAATATCAAGAAGAAACCTGAAGCATTTATAACCTAATCTTTAAGATTTCGTTTAAGACTTTGTTTAACTATTTTCAGTAAGGGAAGAGTTGAGACATAAAAGATGTCACAACGTTATCCAGCTACTACTCTCCAGTCATACACACGCAAAAAAAAAAAAAAAAAAAAAAAACAGGTTTGTAAATGACCATCACAATTGCCAACTTCACAGGAAATTCTCACTATACTTTGAAAATAAGATTGAAGTAGAGAGTGAAAGAAAACTAGAAAAGAAACCTAATAAACTAGAAAAGAGTTTGCAAAAACTGCCAAGTTTTAAGAGTATTGAAAGTTACAATTTTTTGGAACTTTAGACTGTAAAATACGCATCTGAATAAATATATTTATTTATTTTAATTAATTTATTTATTTAAGGGTTTTTTATTTAAACATTTGTATCGGGGGTTTTTAATGGCGTTTTAATCAAAGTGATAAAAAATAAAGTTTTAATATAATTCCTCAAATTGTATAACTATATTCACATTTTAAGTAAGTTGAAAAAAAATTCAGACGACTTAAAGAAGCAGAATTTCTATATCTGATTTTTACAAAATAATGATACTAGTAAAATTTACTTAACTTTACAAATTATTTAAATTTTTTTCTCATGAAATCACTTTCGAACTTTTCTACGTTCCAAAGAAACCAATGTCAATGAAATTAAAGAACGCGTAGTCAGTGGCATAACTATACCATCTGAGGTCCGTAGTACATTTTCGAATTGGGGTCCCATCATTGCAATATATATTTTTTTTAATAAAAAAAACTACCTAAAATACGTATTACTTTTTGTTTGATACTATAAACTTTTAATTTAAAGGGATGTTAAATTAAAATTACAGATTGTTGTTGTATTAAAATTTCTTTTTGCTGGGTTTCTGATCAGAAATAAATGTCGATGACAGCATCAAAGTTCAAGCTTCAGGCCCTGGAATGTTTGATAGATTCCCTAAAAAATGAATTTAAAATTGTCCCAGTGGCACATGGGTAGCAGTAGTAATTCCCACTTTTCATTTTATAAGTACCTATTCCTTAACCAGAAATCGTGGAAGTCCTAGCATCGGGATTACACTTGCGTAAATATTTCTATTACTATTACCACCAGATGTGTATTCATTTTCATACAATGAATACATTCAAAATCTTGATACAATTTTTTTAATTTATCACTTTAATAACTTAAGTTAATTAAATATAGGATTAAAAATTTTACTCTATTTTGTAATAATAAATGTCAGACCTTTCCTGTACTCACAGCCTCTCTCCTCGGTCCGGCGCCTGTGGAAATTAGCCCGTCTTGACACATTAAATTAAAAATTAGCCTGCCTTGTATAAATTGAACAAAAACAAAATAATGAATGAAAATATGAAATGATGAGCAAATGTACATAATTATGAAGTTAATTTTATTTTCTTCTCTTAATTGCTATCAGAAATTGAAGTTTTTATTTAACAAAAAAATAAGGCAATGATTAGAACATTTTGAGAATTTTGGTTGTACACCGGATTAAAAACTACCGAAGAAATGTTTATATACATATGTGTGTGTGTGTAGATATGTCTCATCAACATATTTTTTACATTTCCAAAATGTTTAAGTGATCCCCATAAAATTTAATTCATTTAACATTTAAAATACGTATCGGTATTAATATTTGAATTTATGGTCTTTTAGCTTTAATAACCTTTCTTATTTAAATTTTTTTGTTTTATTTTAATATAACTGAAAGACTTTGAAAATAGTTTTTAAAAATTGTTTGTTTAACAAATAATAAAATATTTTTTTGGTGCAGTCGTTATAAGCATATGCAAAAGTATTTTAAGAAAGGTTGAAAGCATGTTGGATATCTTTTTTTTTTTCCCCCACAAAAACATTTCCTATCACAATTGTGATTTTCACATGATTTGCTTTAAAATAGTGTGATTCAAAATTTGCAATTTACCATTTTTATGCAAGATATTTATGTATGTTTAACAAGTTGTCATTTTATTCATAAGAATTTCCCTATCAAAAATCTTTTTTTAAATCTTTTTAGTTTTGCATCAATAATGATTGTATTTGGAAATTTAAATTAAATATTCTGTTAATTTACTGTAATTTTTATTGGTGATAATAAAATTGATAGTGAAACGAATTAATTTGAAAATTCTTAGGAAAAATTGGCTTTGTAGCAAGTACTAAAATTTTCAAATAGCTTTAATTTTGCTGATTTCATTGACAGAAATGTCTTCATATTATGAAAAGAATTAATAATTATTACTGTGTTTTATATATGTACATATATTATTCTGTTATAACTCTTCTTAGCACACTCAAATCTTTCTACACTTTATTTTTCTTTACATTTCCTTCTTCATATTTAGCGAAACATGGCTTTAGTGCGGTCACAAATATGTTTAAAAGAATGAAAGAAATCGACAGAAAACAGCAAATTGGGGTTTAAGAATGTTGCTAACATAAATAGAGACAAGGATTAATTCATTGACATCAGTTCATCATATTCGTTATTTTTATTTTTCTATTATCCTCCACTATTTTTAATTTTCTGGGAGTGATGCAAATGTAGCAATGGTTGTTCTTAATAAATTTTTATAATTTCAATCTTCAATGTGTCTTATTTCAATATCTTTATTACCGATAATGTTATAAGTATTGTTTTAGAGAGATTAATAAAATTCGTTTTCCTAATCACTTTTTTATGTTCTCGGTCAGTTTTTCGTTTTCTGTACTACTACTTTCAACATGTCGTATTGGTTTTTATTATTTTTTTTTAATTTCTTTCACGAGCTATTCTTAATGGTTTGTTTAAATTTCTTGTGTTTTTTTTTTTTTCTTAAATTTCTTTCAGATGCTTTTTTTATAAAATCGTTTGGAATTCTATAATTTTTATTTAATCTGCTTCTTTTATTTATTATTTTTTTCTTTCAATTTTTAACAATAACTGCTGAACATAATTTATTGCCTGAATATGATTTTTTGATACTTTTTCTTTCTTTTTTTTTGGCTTAGGATTTCTGTTATGCGTTTTATTCTTACATAAATTCTAAATTTTATGGGTAACCTGTATATCAGTGAAAGCAAGCGATTCTACAAATAATAGTTTCTAATAAGATTAGTGTTTTTTATTTATGAACATATATTCAATGTTCTGTTGGTGATTAAAATGTTCTAACCACAATAAAACCAGGTTACTTACTCCGGCTTTTGAAGGACACATTTTCGGATGAAGATTTCAAGCATAATCTACTTATAAAATGCATTAATGATATTCTTTATCAGTGAATATTTTTATTATATTCTAAACCTCGTGTCTTTTCTTTTTTTAAATAATGGAAATGCTTTGAAATTTTTCGACAACATATTAAGATAAAAAACAAAACAATAATAAATAATAATAATAATAAAAGTAATATGTTTCTTCGTCTCGAATATTATGAAATTGAATTTTCAGAACAAAACAAGCTACAGAAATAATTACAATTTGATATTAGACATGAATGTTAGAAATAGATTTTTGAAACAATTTTTTTTTTTTTTTTTAGAAAAATGCTCTTTTCTACTAAGTTACATTTCCTCTAATAAAATTCTATGACTCATTTTGTTTTGTACTTCTGCTTTTTCAGGTTATCTGGAATAAAAAAGTGTTATAGGATTTTATTCTTGAAAAATGTGAATAAATAAATTGGAAATTCATATTTGTTGATTTTAAAGCTGTGCGATAAATAATGAAACAAATCCTCAAAGTTTTTTTTTTTTAACGAAACTTTGTACGGTTTTGGAAAGTCGAAATATTTGTTATACGGAGTACTTTTTCTCAGAAAATCAGTAGTTTATAAATCCAAACATATAAACCTTTTTTATATAATTGATTCATATCATTCAAGCCACTGTTTTTCTCTCTAAATAATGTCTTAAATTTTATTAACAATATAGGATTAATCGAAATCTTAAAGATTAGGTTATGAATTCTTCAGGTTTCTTCTTGATATTTTCCCGCCTTTCCCCCTCCCTATCTGATCTAGTAGAATTCTTCGAAAAATTCTCAAAACTGCTCAGTGAACAACTTGTATTTGAAGAACCACGAGGAGACAAGGATTCCGGTTTTAATGCTTGAAGTGAGCGGACGTGTTTACCCCGCTCCTGATCCCAAACGGAATTTTTGAAAAACGCTATTGCTTGCTTTTCAAAACTGCTTCTTATTCTTTTACTTAATTGCATTACTTAATCGTAGAAATGAATTCCACATCAGCTGGAATTAATGAGGATTTTCCTCCCTTGATCCCATTTTTTGAGACTGATTCGCCAGAAAGCCCGCCTTTGCTACCCGACAACATTGATTTGGACGATTCCACCGCAAACATGCCTGCCCCATTATTAAGAGAACTCACAGACGAGTATGTCCTGATTAATCAGGTAC
Organism: Caerostris extrusa; assembly: GCA_021605095.1. Taxonomy (NCBI): domain Eukaryota; kingdom Metazoa; phylum Arthropoda; class Arachnida; order Araneae; family Araneidae; genus Caerostris; species Caerostris extrusa. The sequence goes on along the minus strand of BPLR01019206.1, from coordinate 2,765 downwards.
TACTTCACAAAGCGTGCCAATATAAATTAAGGCTCACACAGACGGCCTATACAATTAGAAAAATTAAAATGGACGATTCAGCTGCATCCCAGCTACATGCTGAGATGGCAGCACTGTACAAACTGTTAGACGGGATAAAATTTGAATTTGGGATCTCCCTCTTTCTGATTCCATCCATAAGTGAGATTGAAGAAAGGAGCCAAAGGGCTCAAATTGCTCGTGAGCTCCTCGCCACAACATCGGCCCCAGCTCTCCCAATTCTAGATGACACGGTCTTAAATCTGACCAAAGTAATGACAAAAGGGCGCAAAGATAAGCGACCCGCTGATGCCGACGGTATCAAGCCCCAGCTAAGCATCTTACAGCTAAACCAAGGAAGCTGGTGGTAAATAATCAATCACCCTTACCAACTCCTTTACAGCAGCCGGAAATATTAGCTCAGTTCCTGAGTTGAATGTGGAGCCTGCCGTATATGATCAAAGGCCACCTCCCATTTATTTCCAGCCGCAAAATGACTGGAACCAGGTACTGAACATCCTAAAAACTCAAGTACCTCTAATCAATGTAAGTTTACTGGACGCTTCATGAAAGTCCAAGTCAATAATGATGAGGACTTTCGTAAGCTTACAAAATTCATGGAGGAAAAGGGACTTAACTATAAGTCATACACCCTCAAAGAGGAGCGCCCCATAAAGGTGGTCATACGTGGGCTACCATCCTCCAACAACATCCCTGACATCCAAGCCGAACTCACAGCGGAGGGATTCCAGATCCTGAAACTAACCAGGCTTTCGAAATACAAATCCCGTGAGCCAATGCCTCTGATTTATGCACAGGTGAAGAAAGCCCAACATTCTGATCGAATATATAGAGGTCTCTGAACTCCTGGGAGCCCAGGTTTCTATCGAGGCTTATAGAGGACGCCCCAGCCCCAGCCAGTGTTGGAACGGCCAGGGGTACTTCCATTCATCCGAGGTCTGTCGACTCCCGACCAGATGTGCGGGACCCCACAAGGCCGAGAAATGCGACAGGCCAGCAGACCAACCTGCCAAATGCATTAATTGCGGAGGCGACCACGCCGCTAACTGGCGAGGATGCCCCAGATGCCCTGGAAAAATCAAAGAAAAAGCCTCGGCAAAAATAAGCCCTTGCTGCCCAAACCACCACCAAGGCCAATGACGCACGATCTGTCATACGCCAGCTTAGCTGCAGGCAACCACAGACACGTGCCAGCCACGCGACGAACCCCGCCGCAAGGTATGAACAAAAAGCCCTCACCGCGGACCACCCAGGAGTCATTCACCAGATTCCCCGTCCCTGTGCCTCTCCCGATGCCCCCGGATACTACCTTTCCTGCTACCACCTCTCCCCAGCCCAGAACATTGACTGCTCCAAAATCATCAGAGAGATGTTAACATACATCCAGCAGGGTATGGATCCACAAACCCTCGTCTCAGCATTCGAGATGAGCCTGCCCAAACTCCGCCAAACGACTGACCATCACTTTAGGGCCTTGATCATATTTAAGGCCTACGTAGACATCCAGTGCAGTAATTATTAATGTTCAACGCCAACCTGGAATTTCTTAGGATTGCCACCTGGAATGGGTTCCAAAATCAGTGAGGTAAGAGGAATTTACCTACAGTATAACCTTGATGTTCTTTTGGTCCAGGAAACTAAATTAAGACCTGGAGAGACCCCACTGGTCGCAAATTATAGATTCTATCGTTTTAATAGAATCAACCAAAATTCTAATGTAAGCGGAGGCACCTGCATTTATATTAAAAAGTAGCATCAGGCACCATGAACTACCTGCTCCGCGCCTTAATTGCGCGGAGGTAGCCATGATTCAAATTAATCTTAATGATTTTCTCCCCATCATCATCGCTTCGACTTACGTCGCACCTAGAAACCCAGGTGGATACCCGGTGGAGGACATTGACAGGATACTGAAATCTGGACCTAATGTGATCTTAGCTGGCGATCTGAACGCTTTCCACTCTAGTTGGAATTTCGGACGTTCAAACCAAAATAGATTTAAATTGAACAGGTATCTGAAATTCCAAAGAGGATTGAAAGTCGTGACCCCCCCAACTAGATTTGATATTGCTAATAACCGCGCGGGAAATGTCCTTGATTTTGGCATTTGTAAATTTATACCTTTTAATTGTGAAGTTGAGGTGATTAACGAACTTGATTCAGATCACCTACCGGTTTTGGGCAACGGGCTTACCGGTTACGGAGTTCAAGGTGGCTTTAAGAGCCACAACCTCCACATTTTAATTTCATTGAAACATTTGCACAAAATGGGGTTGCTTAAAATTAATGAATAATAATGAAAAGGATAAACAAAGGGATTAAAGTTATGAAAAACACCTCCTGCTTGCTAACAATTAAAGCAGGAGATCGAAAAAGCTAAAGCTATCGGTACAATTAGGGTCCGTTGACGATGCCCAAAAAATAAAAGATTAAAGTTAAATCAAGTTTAAAATGAAATTAAATAAAAATAAAGAATTAAAGATTAAACAAATTGAAAATAAAATAAAAAGGTGCGACATACAAGTTGTGCAAACACAACTTGTTTACATGACTATTTTAGCAAATACGCCGACAGATGGCGCAATCAGATTATTTACATGGTTTGTAACCAAAAAACCTAACCAAAGCTAGGAAAAATACACATTTTTTTTTTTTTTTAGATTATTAAAAAGCAAAATAAAGTAAATTGTACCCACTGGCAGAGAGCAGATAAGATAACTATTAAA
>BPLR01019205.1:0-44675 GCA_021605095.1 Caerostris extrusa | reverse complement strand
ATTATAAGTCCGAATTGTTTCATGAAAAATGGACGCGACCTTCTTACATAAAAATTAATTTCCATTTTTTGTCTTTTATTCGCGTTTTTTTTTTTTTTTCCTCATCATTCTTTGTGGTGAGGCTTTTTTTTCTTGATGCGTTTTTTAAATTGTTTGGCCTTACTTGTGTCCTTTATAACTCATCAACCTTTACCTTTGAAAAATAATCCATAAATCCAAATCTTTATTTTTGTTGGATTTTCCTTGTATTTAAATAGAAAAACGTTTATTTACCGGTGCATTATTAGTTATTAGAGAGTTTTTGCATACCGTATTTTGGACATTTTAAAAATGAATGCATCAAAGAAAAATGGCAAGAAAAATGTATGTGTAATATGATTAAAAAGTTGTTCTAATCAGCTGGCAAACACTTAGACAATTGTCTAGAATGCCTTAAGGCAAGCGCCGCACCGGAGCGTTACCACTTAGCATTACGCAGGGGGCTCGCGTAACTTGAAGTAAAAGCTACGGACGCGGAGTAACAATGTCCCCGCAACCCTCTTACGACATATTAAACCGGGTCTTTGCGGTTTAAAGTGGATTCCGAACCACTCCAAACATCCATGGCACACCGGGACTCGAAGATCGAAACCCGGCGGAACTGGTGCCAGATCGCTAGCCACTGGCCATTCAAGCTAAAAATGTGCGATATAAATAATAATAAAAATCTTAATTTTGCGTATTTTTCATAAAAATTGGGTCATAATATTGTCATATGTTTATGTCATAAAAGATTGGATAGAACGAATAAGCAAATGATTTAAAATTTATCAATTACATAATCAAAAACCTTAAGAACTTTGTGGTATTCCAAAATAATTACAAGAGCAAGTGCTCATTTAAAATAATATTAAAGCAATATTTTCAAAAAAAGAAAAAATATGAAACGAAAATTATTCTTAATTTAATTTACATTAAAAATAAATCGTACTTAAAATAAATCCGAACAAAAAAAAAAAGAAAGAAAAGAAACTGAAATCTGCACGGCAAATTTCAACTTATCATGTGAACATTAGAGAACGGATGAATAAACTCAGGAATATAACCATGTTTAATAATGCAAAGAGATATAGGAAGCAATGGATTGAATACTACAAGAATGGCCAAATTCAAATAGACGCATGAATATAGCAACGCTGAATAGATCGAGAACTTCATGAAGAATGAATTATTTAAGAATCTCTAAATGAATATTCAAAAGTAACATAAATGTAGTCGTAAATGAAGAAGGAAGTATTCCAAATTCTACAAGAAGCACTATAACATTCAAAATAATGTATCAAAAGTTTGAAAATTCTAGGCATAAATGGAGAATGAAGTATTCCAAAATCTACAAGAAACATTATCACATTCAATACACAAAAGAATATATCAAAGTTTGAAAATTCCAGGCATAAACGAAGAATGAAGTATTCCAAATACAATAAGAAGAACTCTACAGCTCAATAGGCACGGGAAAATGCCAAAAAGTGATAAATATGAAACTTCAAAAAGAAAGAATTGATCAACACACTACGAGTACTTATAGCCATTGGATATACAAATGTCTAAAATCCCAACACAAAAACGTGAAAAGTGCTTCAAATCCACACTACAAAACACTTCAAGTAAAAACCCAAGTTCTCCAGAAAATTCCTGAGGATTGACGTTCTTCATGAATCATTTCAAGAGTTAGGGCCCAAACTACCATTTTTCCACACAAAATTTGCAAATTTGGAATGGAGCTTTATTTGCTTGCTGCACATTTTGGATTGCGCACGTACCTCTAACCAGGGACAAAAAAAAAAAAAGAGAGAGACTGTTATAGAAAAGAAGATTCACACTGGAATACAGAAAGAAAAAAAAAAAAGAGTCCGACTTATAAGCAGGAAGATTCACTGAAGCGTGAGTTCAGTTCTTGGACAGTTGCTATGTGTGTGCAAAACATGGATGGACAAGATTTTTTATCTTTTGGAACAAAACTTTTTCTGCGCAATCCGTTAAAAGCTCTGCGTAAAAATAGATTCTTCACACGCTTCGTTGAACGCGAAAATTTTTTCAATAACTTGGAAGGGGAAAAAAATAGAATTTTCTTTATTTGATAAAAGATTTATAAAAAGAACGATAATAGCCGAATGGAAAATAAATGCAACCTACATTTAAATCTCAGACGAATAAAATAATTGTGCAATCTATATTTATCAAGAACCATTGTGACTTAGTTTGGTTTGGTTTGTCTCTCTACGGTCATCTTGTGCACACTTTAAGGCAACAGACCGGGACCTACAGTTTAAAGTGGATTCCAAATCACTCACAAACTTCTATGGCATCGCTGGGGACTCGAACCCGAAAGCACTGGTACAGAGCACCAGAGCGTTAGCCACTCGGCTATTCAGGCCCCCATTGTGACTTAGAGCAGTTTGTTTTCCATTTCTCATTTGAAACAATTAAGAGTCGGCCGAGTGACTAGCGCTGGGTTCCACAGGTTTCGGGTTCGAGTCCCGGCGGTGCCATGGATGTTTGCAGTGGTTCGGTATCCATTTTAAACCGTAGGTCTCGGTCTAACAGGATCGTAGAGTGTTGCGGAGGTAGTGGTATTCCGTAGCATGTCTTCAGCTACAAGCACCGCCTGGGTAGTGCCAAGAGAGTAAAGTCGGTGCAGCGTTTGTCTTAAGGCATCAAAGGCAACTGTCTAAGTGTTTGTCAGCTGCATTAGAACAAAAAAAAAATTAAGAAGGTTTTTCGCGCAGGTGAAAAACCTAAATGAAGTTGGGTTTTCCCCCCCTTAGTTTAAGGTGGATCAAACGAAAGGTGAACCCATTTGTAAGCTAAATGTTTATTCAATAACTCTAATTAATTAATTATAATTATAATTATAATTAATTGATGAATTAAGGTGCCTTGGAATTTTTACTTTTTACCCACCCACTCCTTGATATGGGAAACTACAACCAGGCCGTTTCTCCGCAATTATTATTATTTTTTTCTTTTAAGTCTGATTTAATTAAAGGAGGAACACGATGTTTAAAAAAACCGTAAGAACAGGATTCAAGTATAATATGCAAGCAATTACAAAAGCACAAATGAAAATATATAAATTTCAAACATTAAATGTTTGGCATTTTTTAAAAAAATATTTTGTAAAAAACAGTTTTTGTATATTATGTAAAAAAATAACTGTATTGTATTTCATTAAATACTATTAATGGTAGCAACGTGGCGTCATCAAATCGTTTAGAAGTTTCCTAAATATTAAAAAATATTCAACTTTATAATGTAATTATATTTCTGAAAGAAATGAAGCCAGCTTTCGTTGTTCTGAGTTTTAAAAAATATTAGCCAAAAATTAAAAACGCAGAACTTATTTCGCCATATAAGAATATTTCATTTCTGCTTCAAGTTTTTAGCGACGGATTTGAATAACTGGAACTACCTCACACCTTAAAATCTAAAAATAAAATTAAATTTAGCTCAATGTCTGTGTATTTATTGTATTACGTTAATTACAAAACGGATTCTGCTGTATAAAATCATAAATTCCTCGTTCACAGAAAATTTAAATAACTCGTTAAAAAAAATTTTTTTTAAGTATAAGCAAAATACAATTGAAATACAAATAAGTGTAATTGCCTTTTTAAATAATTAACAATTACGAAATCCATGCAAAACGATTAAATATATGTATCGAATAATTATATCTTTGAAAAATATAAATTGGAAAATGTAATTGAAACTTAACATCGTGTTGCAGCCTTAAAAGCGATTACCTTATTTTCTGAAATGTATTGCGTTAGAATTTTTCTGGCAGGGGCCCATTTTTAGGGTTCGCGTTTATTCTTTTGAGCGTAAATTTACAAATGGGACAATTTTACTGAATGCACACATTTTTCTTATAAGTAAACAGATATGACAGAAATTTAGAAAAGAAAATCCATATCATACTTAAAATATAAATGTTTTATTTAATAAAATTACTTAAAAAATATCGTCCCATAATAAGATCAGAAATAAATAACCCGATCAAAAATTTTAATTATAAAATTGTTGGCTAAGCTACAGTGACGTCAACTACAAGCTACATTTTTAATTCTCACAAAAACTCTTGAGAATTAGAGAGACTACTTTTAAGACAAAGCATGACCTGCTTTGCATTCTTTTTCAATTCCTTCTATTAGCTCACACTCTACCTATATATATCTTGTTCACATTTCCAACCGTTCATAAAATACTTTTTAATTCATCCACTCGAGTTCAAATACATTTTTTTTTTTTTTTTTTTGAACTTGTAGTGGATGACACTGGATGTTAATGCAGTTTTTTCAAATATTCATTCATTCATTCAATTTAATTCCTTCATTTTAGGGTTTTTTAGATTTAAGTTGCATATATCTACCCATAGATGGCGCCAGATAAACTTCAAAAAATGAATGAAAGTTAATTAAAAGGACTTTCTGCTATAGAGTGAAAAAAATAGTAGGAATTGACTTAAAATTTTTTTTTTTATATTACTTTTTTTTTTTCCGCCATAACACTAAAAACAATACGGATTTATACAGGTTAGGAATAAAACAAATGCGTAAAGTCTAAATTGATATCAAAAGCTTCATCTCCAGAGGTCAAAACGCCTCCATTGAATCGTCAAAAAAGACACGACAAAGAAAAAGGGGGAAACTCCACGTTGATTGACATGTGATCCATTGAGCAGACAGAAAACAGGTATTTATCCCTAGATGCCAAATCAGTGCTTTTATATCTAACTGCAAAATAAACGTAAAATGATCCCTTCTACGATTCAATTTTGGGAACACTTCCGTAAAAGGTTCGTGAATCCCCTACCTAAATTACTTTAAAAATATCGCCCCATAATAAGATTAGAAATAAATAACCCCATCAAAAACTTTAATTATAAAACTGCTGACAAAGCTACAGTGACGTTAACTACAAGCTACATTTTTAATTCTCACAAAAATTCTTGAGAATTAGAGAGACTACTTTTAAGACAAAGCATGACCTGCTTTGCATTTTTTCTTTTTCTTTTCCGCCAAAACATTAAAACAATATGGATTTTTACGGGTTAGGAATAAAATAGATGCGTGAAGTTTAAATTGATTTCAAAAATTTCGTCTCCAGAGGTCAAAACGCCTCCATTGAATTGTCAAAAAAAGCAACTGGCAGGACAAAGAACAAGTAATATAAAAACAAATTTTAAAATCAATTCCTTTTTTTTTTTTTTCACTCTATTGCAGAAAATCCTTTTACAAATAATGTTCATTCATTTTTTTTAAATTTATCAGGCGCTGGATGAATGAAAAGTACTTTAATTGACGATTGAAAATGTGGAACAAGATATATATAGGGAGAGTGTGAGCTAATAGAAGGAATTGAAAAAAGGGCGAAAATCGCCATCTTGACTGACATGTGATCCATTGAGCAGACAGAAAAACAAGTATTTATCCCTAAATAAAGGACTGTACCAAAACAGTGCTTTTATATCTAACTACGAAAGAAATGTAAAATGATCCCAATATTGGGAACACTTCCGTAAAAGGTGCGTGAATCCCCATTTAACTATCAAGCAAAGGCCAGTCTCACATGAACATGTCCAAGATGTAATTAAAGGTCATTTTGAAGCCATCAAATGATCCTTCCTCCTCACTGGTTTTTGATACAAATGCTGTTCGTCTTTTTTGCTTTTCTTTAACAAAATGGGTTGAAATGGTGACATAATGGTTTAAAATGGAATGCCCTGCGTGACAGTGACATTGCACTCGGATATTTAAGGCTTTTTCTTTGTGGCTTCTCTAAAGAGTAATTAACGACCCGTTCCTTAAATAAAATGCTTTTTGTTCGGTTCAAATTATTCATTATAAATTCAATGATACTACTGTGCCCCAAAAGTAAGACCAATCATTGTTTTTTTTTCAAAGACTCTTTTATTTATTCTTCCGAATTTATTTCATCGCCTTCAAAATAATCCTTTCCGGACACAATGCACTTATGGCAACCTTTTTTTTTTTCAATCATCAATGCATGCTAAAAGTCATCGGCCGGGATGGCCTTCAAAGCGCATGCCGATTCACGTTGAATCTCTTCAATCGACTCAAGACGGAGTGGTCTTTTGAATTTAGAGAATAGCCAGAAATCGCACGGTGTGAATACGATGGTTGTGGAACGCTTTATGAATATGGCTTTACGAATATTACTTTCATTACGAATATGGCTTTCATTTTTGGCTAAAAAGTCACGAACAATCAATGTAGTGTGAGTTGGAACATTCAGTGTTTTCGATACCCATCGAGATTTAACGCGTTTGAGGCCCAAAATGGAATGGACCGATCCTTTTGAAATTCCAACCTCACCAGCAAGGTCTCTAATTGTAAATCAACGGTTTGCAAGCACCCAATCATTAACTGTTTCGACGTGAACTTCGTCTGTTGAGGTGGAGGGTCGACCAGAGGGCTCTTCGTCTTCAACGCGTTCTCTGCCTTCTTTGAACTAATTATACCACTTGTAAACATTTCTTTCCGATACAGGAATGCTCACCGAATGCCTTCTGCAGCACTCTATACGTTTCCGCAAACAAAATTGAATGCAAGTTCTTTGCACAAGTAATTCAGACATTTCAAAAATCGCCGGAATCACTTTTAACGTCTCACAAAGCCAAGTGTAACTGAACTTTGACTTCAAATTTCCCTCAAGATGTCAAAGACAGTGTCAGCAACCTAAAAAGAAAAAAAAATTGAAATTTCGTAAGCTTCGGAATTTTAAATTGAAAATGGGTCTTACTTTTTTTTGAACACAGTATTGGTTCCACGCAAACCATTTTCACAAAGCTTTCTGTCATCTTAAGGTAACAGAATTTGTCAAGAGGGTAAAATGTTTGAATAGTGTTTTTAAAGGGTTTTCTTTTTAATGGGTGCTAGTGTAGAAACGGATTATAAATCATTGACAAACAAGAAATTTAAAAGACATACATAAATATATATATTTTTGTCGAAATTGACAAAAAAAAAAAAAAAAAAAAAAAAATGTCAACAAAGTGTATTTTTTTCACTTCACATAAACACTCCTAATTGAAAGAATATGTCATACATGCATTGAACTCAATGAATTATACTGTCTTAAGTATATCTGAATGATTATATATCAATATATCTATATCTATATATATATATATACATATATACATATATACAGTGATCTAGTAATGATATCCACAATTTACTTAAATTTTCAATACAAACACTCACACCGCACAAAATAATAATGTTATTACTAGTATAAGCTAAACGAGGACGTTATTTAAATCGCATGCCAATTTATCTCGCATTAAATGTGTCCCTTATGTTTATTTTTCAAAATCCTTTATGTGCTCTTCAACCATTAATACTGAGGCTGCACATCTATTATCTCAGAGATAAAGTTCTGCAGAAATATGCTATAACTGACTCTGAACTATTTGTTCTATTAGATCAAATTTGCTTCCTTTTCTTAAAAGATAAATTGATTCGTGATAAAAAAAGGGTTATTAGAATAGAGTTTTATTAAAATTTTATGTGCATTTCGTCTTCCTCCTTACAACCCTATCATTTCGTTGCAACATACAAAAAGTGTGGCAACGGTCGTACCGTGGTTTAACGGAGTACCAACAGGGGGAAATACCCTTAAACCTCCTCATCTTAGTTCATAAATAAGATTTGAATTACGTATAATAGGCTGCTTTAAGGTTAGTAAAAATAAATGAAAGATAAAGTTTCTAAAATTCAATTAAAGTGGTATTCAAAAAAAAATTTAAAAAAAATACTAAAAATAAATAAAAGTAAAATACAAAATAAAAGAATTTAAAGTTAAGTTTTAAATTCGGTACAATGAGGGACCCGTTGTCCGATGCCATGAGACTATTGAAAACGTAAACATACATGTAAACAGTGCAGTGAAAGGGTTATGCTGAGCGGTGGGAAGCCATGGTGGTGATCTGTAAAGCAAATGGTTAATTGAATATCCCTACAAAAAAAAAGGCCGATCACAGAACCAAAATTCTTTTTGTTTATTTTATATTTACATTCTCAACACAACAATTTGAGTATATTGGCAGCGCTAGCTGCCATGCACTTCTATCTGGATGATTACATTGAGGATGATATTGTAAGAGAAATATGGCTTGCTCAGTATATATAAAAGTAAAAAAATTTGGAATTTAAATACAAATATAGGATACATAAAATTACAAATAGAGAGAGCTGATAAAAATATTATTTAGTTAAAATATTCAGAGAAGAAATCGGGAGTTTATTATTGATGGGGAGAGTAATGTCATAATCAGGAAGGCGTTTGAGCAGAGTATTAGGATTATTAGGAATATTATTATAAAAATGAGTTACGAGCTTGTGAATAAAATTTTTAATCGAGGGAATTTCCAGAGCAGCGAGAATATCTTTATTTCTGACAAACCACGGTGCATCAACTGCCATGCGTAATACTTTATTTTCAAGAGCTTGAATATCTTTGATTCTAGATTTGCAAATTTTACATCTTCAATTGTTATAATTTTAATTTCAATCCTTTTGTTTCACAAAAAAGAGTGATATAGCCCAATGAGTATCTGAATTTGGGCGTTGCGCTATGCAAATGGGACACCAATGCAATTTAATCAGATTGCAACAACGCACAGTACAACATGGTGCAAATCAAAGAACCAAAGCGGATCCTCCAGCCTCTAACGCGTGTTCTACATTTGTCTTTGAATGATCCTTTGTAAGTGGGCAAACCTCGGTGCTATATACCCATCAGGAAAGGACCACTGACCGTCCGCAAAAAACCAAAGTGAAATCGACCTGGAACTGATACGCGAAAAAGGACTTTTCATTTCCCCCAGGCGAATCGCAACACGCATCCGTATTCCTTACCCACTTCCAATCACGTATCGCGCGAGGGGCCTAGTTTTTGGGCCAATGGAGGGCCGAGAAGGGGGGCTACGTCACCTTGACCTCCAAGCAGACCGCGTCTTGGCGAATTCCGCGAGATTGGGTCATCGACCGAGTCGTCTTCCTCTCTGCTGTTCAGTCAAAAGTTCAAGTGTCTCGGGGAAAGAAGAGGTCGCTTTGCGCAACTCGACATTCTTGGAACGTTTTTTGGGGTTGGCGTGGGTAGAAGACTGGGTGGGAAGGGTTACGGAGTTCCCTTCACCTTTTTTGCCCTTGTAGTAAAAATACTAGTACACGCAGGGCGTATAGGCTAACTAGGCTTCAGTCTAGAGCAGGGAAGGGCAAACTACTGCACTCGGGCCAACTCCGGCCCGCGGATAAAATTTTAATTTACCGGTCCGAAGCAAATTAAAAGAAACATATATTTATATATTATACATCCTTCTACTTTTATTGAATATTATTTTTTTATTAAAAAAAATTTTATTTTTTAATATTATTATTTTAATCTCATTTCTCGAGGTTAAATTCAATACCCTCAGTAAATGAAGAGAAGCTTAAGAATTTTGAAGACAGCCAGAAAAAACTGCATTTTGAGTTCGAATGCAGATTTCAGTGTCATACAAACAGAATTGGATATTTTTACCATGGCTTTCAACGTAAATTGTGAAGCAGTGAGGCCAGATTTGCAGGTTGAATGAACTGAGTTGCAATCTAACAATCATCTCATGCAGTTATGCCAAAGTTATAGAGTTTTACAAATCATTATCGAAAGTAAGTTTCCCAAGTTTAATATCTCACGCCCCGAAAATCAATGCTATGTTTACTTCATCTTATATCTGTGAACAAGTGTTTTCAACAGTGAACCTTAGAAAGATTTATTTCAGAAGTAGACCGACAGATGAGCATTGGGCCTCGTTCCTTAGAATCAGTCCATCTGACTTCGAACCTCAATATAAGGAACTTTTAAAAATGAAATCGCAATTTCATTCATCTCATTAACATATTTAAATTGCAATACTTGTATATTGCTCTTATAATTTTATAAACTTTTTTTTTTTTCCAATTTTTGGCCCGCGATCGAAAATTGCCCATCCCTGCTCTAGGGCCTCAAGATCAAGAGGGGCCGACATTCAAATTGTTATCAAAATTAGAATGACATTATTACACACTATACTAAAACACCGAATCGAAAATAAGGAGAAATTCTATACATATGACTCATAAACAAGCATAAAAATGTATTTGAATTTTGTTTCTTTGTAAATGTTGGGTGTTATGTTTGATGAGTTATTGTTACAAGTACTCTATAGGGTGCTCAGAATAAATGTCCAAATAAATGTTCTGGACTTTTTTTTTATTTATTATCCATGCCACATTTTTTATAAAGATCAGTACCAATGTTTCATTTAACATATTGATATCTATGACAGTAACGATGCATTTGATTATCTCCTCATGTTATTTACCAACTTAAAAATGGGAGGTGAAAGGGCCTCATAAGGGAATAGCTTAGGGCCTCTTTTCATCTAAATCCGGCCCTAAGTACAGGACGTTGTGTTTCCAGAAATAATATAGAACACTCCATTCATAATGTTTTTAAAAAATAACGGACGGAAAACGACCACAAGGAATTACGATCATAGTTTTCTACAGGACGCTGTGTTACACCGACAGGCTACGAGAGAATTGTTCGAGAGCTGAAAAAAATTTTAAAGTTTAAAATTAAATCACTAATTATTAGTTATTAATTAGATACCAATAACACGAGTGCGCATCGAAATGAAAAAGAAACACCTTTACAATATTTTTTTACATAAGCGCTTCCTTATTTTTGTAACTAAGGTATGTAATATAATATAAAAATAATACCCATAAAAATACGTTGACAAGCCTATTCCAAATTGACTGTTGGAAAAAAAAAAATTCCACAAATATATTAGATAAAATATTTCTGCCATATATTAAATTATAATACATTATGTTACTCAAAACTTGAACTTCTTTTTCTTTTTTAGAAATGGTAGTTATCTACGAAGTATAACAAGACAATAATTTATATATAAGATGATAGGAGGGTTTTGTTGTACAATTTGCATGATTTTATTATACAATTACCTGAGAGACTAATTATTTATAAATAGAAAAAGTGTATTTTAATAAAAATTTAATTCAGAATCTATGAATATAAATTTAAAACAGCTTAGTAGAAGTATATATATATATACATTTACTATACATTCATATATATATATATATATATATATATACATTTACTATACATTCATATATATATATATATATATATACATTTACTATACATTCATATATATATATATATATATATATACATTTATATACATTTTTATCAGTAATATATGCATATTACTGATAATAATTATTTTCTAGTTATTCGACTTCAATTCCAATTAAATACAAATAATAAGGGTTCTGTGTAGGGCTAATTATTTCTTAAAAAGTAATGGAAATCAAAATACTTTAATAAAACTAGAAATTGAATTCGATATGTATATTAATATAATAGCTCACAAAAAGTTAACGACAATAATTTTTCTTTCAAAGCGCAATATCATACGAAAAATCCTAACCTATTCACTTTCAATGTGGTATAGATTTATGATTTTTGAAAATTACGGAAAAAAGACTGAGCTCCAATTCCAGAGTAAAAATATAAACAAATATTCTTAAATTAAATGCTATTTTAGAATTATACTCTACTAATATTAACATTCGTGCATTCAGCATGCACTGTTATTTCTCCGTAAAATGTTGGTGTTGCATTAAAATGTATATATATATATATTTGTGTGTGTGTGTGTGTGTGTGAATTATAAAGTAAAATCTTGGGAACAATATTATTTTGTAGACCATTTAAAATAAAAAAAAAAAAAAAAAAACTGAAATCTGCTCGGCAAATTTCAATTTATCATGTGTGAACATTTGAGAACGAATAAATAAGTTCAAGAATATAACAATGTTTAATAATGCATGAGATATAAGAAGCAATTGATTGGACATACTACAAGAATGGCCAAATTCAATAGCCACATGAATTGAGCAATGTTGAATAGATCAAGAACTTCATGAAGAAGGAATTGTTATAGAATCTCTAAAAGAGTATACGAAATTTTAAAATAAATGCAGTAGTAAATGAGGAATGAAGTATTCCAAATTCTACAAGAAACGTTGTCACATACAATACCCAAAAGAATATATCAAAGTGTAAATATTATAAGCATAAATGATGAATGTAATAGTATTCCAAATTTTTCAAGAATCACTATCACATTTAATAGCCAAGAGAATATATCAAAGTTTGAAAATGCTAAGCATAAATAAAGAATGATGTATTCCAAATACAATAAGAAGCACTCTCCAGCTCAATAGGCACGGGAAAATGCCAAAAGTGATAAGTGTGAAACTTCAAGAAGAACCACTGCGATCCCGTTAGACCGGGACCTACGGTTTTAAAGTGGATTCCGAACCACTGCGATCCCGTTAGTCAGGACCTACGGTTTTAAAGAGATTCCGAACCACTGGATCCTACGCTTTTAAAGGGTATTCAGAACCGCTACAAACATCCATAGCACCGCTGGACTCGAACCCGAAACCTGGGGTACCGAGCTCCAGAGCGCTAGCCACTCGGCCATTCAGGCCCATATAAAAATATAAACCTCATATTTTTATTCAAACGTTTTTTTTTTTCAAAATCGACCGCCAGCGACTAAATCAAAAGTTCAAACCACAAAACATTTTGGAAAAAAAATTCGCGTTTGAATGTAAGACAGATTTAATTACAGTGACGCAAATTGCCGTCGTAACCATCCCTTGCAGTTGGGTTTTCCTCAACCAGTGGGAGAAAAAAAAAAAATAAAAGAATGAACGACTTCACAGAAAAAGGTGCAATCCAGTTCAAAGACGTCCACCTTGAACAAGATCATTCCTTGTATTCAATATAAAAAGAAAAAGAAAAAAAAAATTCTAAGAAGTTTTTTAAACATTCCGATCGTGTTAATGAAATAATTGTTGGATACTATACAAAGAAAAAAAAAAGTTAATAAAAAAAATGTGGCTAATTATTTAGCTAGAAATGTTTTTTAATGCATCTGTTTGTATTTCGTTCCATAAAAGATAGCTATTAAAATGCGATAACGATTTGTAAAAACTCTAACTTAGGCATATTTAGAAACAGCTGCTTGAGATGATTGCTAGATTGCAAACTCAATTCATTCAACCTGCAAAATCCCGAGAAAGAGAGCTAACGCTTGTTGGCGCCCATCTACAGCTATAACTAACAGAGAATTGCCGCTCTTAACACTGTACTGATGGAAAGCTGTCGGTGGTTGCTGTTTCCTTCGATTTATGTTTTGTAGAACAAAAATAGAGTAAGATCATCAGTCCTTTGAAAAAAAAAAAAGAAGGAAAAATAATAATATTTAATCAAAGTAGAAAAGGAGATGGATATATAATATATAAATATATATTTCTATAATATACATATATAATATATAAATATATATTTAATTTGCTGGTGTCTCGGACCGACAAATTAAAAAATTCTATCCGCGGGCCGGATAGAACCTTCCGGCTGGCCGGAGTTGTCCCGCTGGCCGTAGTTTGCCCATCCCTGTCATAAGTTCATAAGTCATAAATGAAACCCATATCGTTCCACAACCACCGTATTCACACTGTGCGACTTCTGGTTATTCCCTAAACTTAAAAGACCACCTGGGGACACCGTTTTGAGTCGATCGAAGAGATTCAACGTGAATCTCCGCGCGCTTTGAAGGCGCTCCCTGCCGATGACTTTTGAGCATGCATTGAGGATTGGAACAAAAATTGGCATGAGTGCATTGTGTCCGGAGGGGATTACTTTGAAGGCGATGAAATACTATTTCAAGAGGTTTTGAAAAAAAAAAAAATTGGTCTTACCCTTTGGGCACAGTAGTATGGTACGAAGTAAAAGTCACGTGAGGAGTATATTTTCACGAAACTGGCAACCCCAATACGCACCCTATTATATTACTACTCTAGGGTACTGACCCCGACGGAAAATATCTTGATTAAACGCGAATGACTTGTGAACTTTCAAAGAAGAAAGATCTTGCAGGAAGTCTAACCTGATCTTGCAATGCACTCCATTCATCTCTACATTCTATTTACATTCAGAAAACCGGAATCCAAATTCTTATTCGAAAAAAAGAAAGAAAAAAGGTGAGACAAGGGACTCTGCGTTCTATATTTTTAGTTTTAGCTGGCTACTGGCAACTGGCGTACCGTTTACGGAGTACCAACAGGGGAAGTACGCCTTAAACCTCCTCATCTTAGTTCATAGATAGGCTTGGGATTCTAATGGCAGTTTTAAGGTTAGTATATAAATAAAAGATAAAGTTTCTTAGGGCCTGAATGGCTGAGTGTCTGGCGCTCGGTGTTCGAGTCCCGGCGGTGCCATGGATGTTTGTAGTGGTTCGAATCCACTTTTAAGCCGTAGATCCCGGTCTTCTATGACTGTAAGAGCCACACGGAGCAGAAGTCAGACTTCTACCTACGGGTGCTCCATCAGAACAGAAACTGCACTCCTCTTCCCCTCCTTCCATGAGGGATACAACAACAACATAAAGTTTCTAAAAATTCAAATTAAAGTGGTACTCAAAAAAAAAAAAAAAATATATATATAAAATAAAAAAAATATATATATATATATATATATATATATATATATATATATATATATATATATAATACTAGTGATATAAAAGTAAAATGCAAAATAACAGAAGTTAAAAGTTATGTTTTAAATTCGGTGCAATGAGGGACCCGTTGTCGATGCCGTATTACTATTGAAAAACGTAAACTTAAACAGGGCAGTGAAAGGGTTTTGTTGAACGGTGGGAGCCAATGGAATGATCTGAAAAGCAAATGTAAATAATCCTCCCCCCGAAAAAAAGAGGCCGATCTCAGAACTAAAGTTCTTTTTATTATTTTTTATAAACATTATTATTTTTACTTCTAGACAATCGTTCCAATCAGATAGCTTCCGTGAAGACATTCTGAACGACGAACTTGAATGGCTCACAAATAAAAAACCCGACGAGTTAAGCATTTTTTTTTTTTTTTTGCTCTAATGCAGCTGGCAAACCCTTAGACAGCTTGGTCTTGGATGCCTTAAGGCAAGCGCTGCACAGACGTTGCTCACTTTGCACTACCCAAGGGGCGCGTGTCACTCGAAGATAAGCCACGGACGCTGAGTCCCGCAACGCTCTTGTTAGACCGGGACCTACGGCTTAAAGTGGATTCCGAATCACTCCAAACATCCATGGCACCGCCGTGACTCGAACCCGAAACCTGTGGTACCGAGCGCCAGAGCGCTAGCCACTCGGTCATTCAGGCCCCGAAGTTCTTTTTATTATTTTTATAATTTTTAAAGCTTTTTATTTTTATATTTTTTTATTTCTAATTAGTTTTAGACAGTCGTTTCATTCAGACAGCTTTCGTGAAAGACATTTTGAACGGCAAAGTTGAATGGCTCACAAATAAAAGATATCGAGTTGAGCATCAACTCGTTAATAGAAGAGTCTCGAACACTGTCTGTAGATGAAACGGGAATGTTCTGTTAATGAACTCTCCTCTTTAGTCGACCGTGAACTAACGGTTTTATTTTTAAACGAATTCCTATTCAAAAATTAAATTTGCCTCGAGCAATTAACAATTATTATATTTCATTTCCATTAAATGCTCATTACTTAAACAAGATTTAGTTTAATAATAAAAAAAATTGGGCCTGAATGTCCGAGTAGCTAGTGAGCTAGTGCACTGGCGCTCAGTACCACAGAGGTGCCATGGTGCGAGTGGTCGAGTGCCATGGTCGAGTCCCAGAGGTGCCATGGATGTTTGGAGTGATTCGGAATCCACTTTAAGCCGTAGGTCCCGGTCCAACATGATCGTAGAGCGTTGCGGGGCTAGTGCTTCTAGCTACTTCAACTATCTTCAAGCTGCACGCACCTCCTGTCCTAAGTAAGTAACGTCGGCGCGGCGCTTGCCTTGAGGCATCAAAGAGAACTATCTAAGTGCTTGCCAGCTGTATTAGAACAAAAAAAGTTTAAGAAAAAAAAAAAAATATTCGTTTTGCTTAGTATCGGTGGACCTCATGTATACCCCGAATAGCCCACCGACGGCTGATGACAGTGCCTGAAGGGTTTATTTTAGGCGTAATTTGGGCATTTAAGTGTCGTATGGAAGAAAACACATAACACTCCCACCAGGCAGCTTGTGTAGAGACGCTTTTGCATTTGTTGTTATAACGTCCACCGAGTTTCCTTGCTTTTGAAAGCAGTGGTTGCAACCACGCATTCGAACCTCCGACCTCTTGCACGCTAAGTGTCATTGTGTCGCGAGTTGGCAAAGTAAATATTTGAACACTAGAAAAATATTGACTTGACCACTCATCTTAGCCTTAGTACGAAGGTGGAGAAAAGAAAAGACCAGAAGATCAGATCCTTTGGCAATAACGTATTGATCGACCAGCGAATGCATTAATAGGTAGACATCCGCTTTAAATGCCGAATTGCTTACTTGTGAGAGGTACTAGTCACACACAGATGGCTCAAAACAATTTTGATAAAAAAAAATTATTAAATAGTTAATGCGACAGATTTTCATCTAACTATATCATGTATTTTAGAATCTTAATTATAAAAAAAATGAGGTTATTTTTTCATTCAAATTGAGTTACCTCCTCCTCTATTACGCGCGGCCTGATGGCTGAATGCTCTAGCTGTTGGTACCGAAGGCTTCAGGTTCGAATCTGGCGTTTACATGGATTTTTGTGGGTGGTTCGGAATCCACGTTAAACTGTAGGTCCCAGTCTGCTTAGCCTAAAGCGTGCACAAGATGACCCTAGAGCGACAAACCAATCCGCTATTACGCGGCTCTACTTGAATGCATACAACTTGGCAGTTTGCCAATTGTCCCCACAATCGGAGATTGAACTATATATGGCTAAATTATAGATCCGCATTTGATGTAATTTTTTTATCACTACGATGTTCGCAGACAAAAGCATGTTCCATTTTAAAACTGCAATAAACAGAGTAGATAAGCATTCAAATCTCAATGCTGCTTGGATCAGCGAATGTTTATGAACAAATATTTTCAGGCGTGAAGATCAATGAATAAAACCACTTGATTCATAACTTTGCACAACAAAATCCAATTAAACATCGAATCATTTATTAAATAAATGTAAGGCATGTCTGCTTTTTTTTTATTATATTATTCTTTTTATATCTATAGAGAAATGAAAAAATATATACTGTGTATAATTTTCATACATTTTTTTTTTTTTCGTGCGTGTGTGCGTAACTCTGTGCATCCATGCATCCAGTGAAGAAATAAAACACTTAATACCCATGGAGATCACGTAAAATATTTCACTATGAGTCTGAAAATAAATCAATTAAGCAAAATTTATTCAATTATTTCTATAATTATATTAAAGTGTCATCAGGGTTTCACTCGATTCATTCGCCTGACGCATAATTTAAATATTTATGTCCATATCGTAAGTTAATGTAGAAATATTAATAGTTCAAAAGGGAGATCAATTTTCAATTTAGAATTCCGGGGCTTATGGAATTTCAGTTTGGTTTTTCTCTTTAGGTTGCTGGCGCTGTCCTTTACATCTGTGTGAAATTTGACGTCAAAATATTCATTGAGTTACGTTTAGCTTTGTGTGACGCTCAAACTGATTCCGGCGATCTTTGAAATGTCTGAATTCATTGAGCAAAGAACTTCCATTCAATTTTGTTTGCGGAAACGTGTAGAATGTTGGAGAAGGCATTCGGTGAGCATTCCTATATCGGAAAGAAATGTTTACAAGTAGTATAAACATTTCAAAGAAGGCAGAGAACGCGTTGAAAATAAACAGCCCTGTGATCGACCCTCCACCTCAACCGACGAATATCACGTCCAAAAATTAAAGATTTGGTGCTTGAAAACCATCGATTTACAATTAGAGACCTTGCTGATGATGTTTTGAATTTCAAAAGGATCGGTCCATTCCATTTTGGGCCTCAAATGCGTCAAATCTCGGTTGGTACCGAAAACACTGAATGCGCCAGCTGACACTGCATTGATTCTTCGTGACTTTTTCGCCAAAAGTGAAATCCATATTGTTCCACAACCACCGTATTCACACCGTACAACTTGTGGCTAATCCCTAAACTGAAAAAGACCACTCCGGAATCAGTCCGTTTTGAGTCGAATGAAGAGATTCAACGTGAATCGCCGCGTTCTTTGAATTCCATCCCTGCTGATGACTTTTTAGCATGCATTTGAGGATTGGGAAAAAAAGTTGCCATAAGTGCGTTGTGTCCGAAGGGGATTACTTTGAAGGCGATGAAATAAATTTGGAGGAATAAATAAAGAGTTTTTGAAAAAAGAAAAATAATTTGTCTTATTTTTGGGCACAGTGGTATAGTAAGCGTAGAACTGCTGATAAAATACCAAAATGTTTCTTATACGAACAGAACGAAGTTTCATCTTTCCGTTTAATTTTCCGGCTTATTTTGACACGAATTGTCGCAAAAACTGAAACAAATTGAAACACTTCTTTACAGTTCAGATACGAAATTCGCACAAAAGACATCATTAGCGAAATGCAATTTCTTGATTTAAGCACAACTTTTCAAATGGTCATTTCAGAAACGAAATAGATTTTATCATGCAAAAGCATACTATACACCATTCGTTACTTGAACGACCGCTGTGGTTTTAATCAGTTCAGTTTTAACATATGGGAAAGACCTGCACCATGAAGACAGCAATAAGCCTATAAACATACTTTTTAAAAAATGAATAAAAACAGATTAAATTTTAAACAATGCATCATTACGTTGAGATACGGAGAGGCTGCCTTCCAATTAGTTTCTACCTCAGGACTGTCGAAGGGGTACTCTTAAGTTTTTATTTCTCATTATTGATTGGCAATAATGCACGTTCGGTTTTTATAGAACGCACTTAAATAGTTAAAACCGCAAATGACTTCCTTGCCAACGCAATAGATTATGTATGAGGTGCGTTTTGTGTGGTTTTATAGCTGACCAACTAAAGCAATGGGCTGAAGCATTCTCTTCTAATAACGCTTTTTATATTAGTTTTCGTTTGTAATATTTAAAATAGTTAAATTCTATGTAGAAATAAACGCTTCATTCAAATTTACAACTAGTTCAGTTAAACTAACCCTGTCTGGCAATTTCGAAGAGTTTATATATACATATAATATATTAATTTGAAATGTTAACATAAATGCATAATTTTCATCCGCTTAACCGCTTGGTTCCTCCGCTTGACTTCACCTTAAATCATAGATAATAGTTGATTTCTTCAAAATACTACTGTGTCCAGAAAGTAAGACCAATTATGTTTTTTTTCAAAAACTCTTTAATTATTCCTCCATATTTATTTCATCGCCTTCAAAGTAATTCCCTCCGGACACAACTTTCTTCCAACACAACTCTAGTTCCAATCCTCAATGCATGTTAAAAGTCATCGGCAGGGATGGCCTTCAAAGCGCGCGGCGATTCACGTTGAATCTCTTCAATCGACTCAAAACGGACTGATCCCGGAGTGGTCTTTTCAGTTGGGATTAGCCACAAGTCGTACGATGTGAATACGGTTGTTGTGGAACGATATGGGTTTCATTTTTGGAGAAAGAGCCACGAAGAATCCATGCAGTGTGAGCTGGCGCATACAGTGTTTTCGGTACCCATCGAGATTGGACGCGTTTGAGGCCCAAAATGGAATGGACTGAAATTCCAACATCATCAGCAAGGTCTGTACTTGTAAATCGACGGTTTGCAAGCATCAAATCTTTAACGTTTTGGACGTGAGCATCGTTGGTTGAGGTGAAGGGTCGTCCAGAAGGCTCTTCGTCTTCAACGCGTTCTCTGCCTTCTTTGAACTCTTTTTCCCACTTGTAAACATTCCTTTCCGACATAGGAATGCGCGCCGAATGCCTTCTGCAACATTCTGTAACGTCCATCATATTTCATTGCAACAAGTGCGTAACGAAGAATCAAAACAGAATTATTTCAATGGAGAGTAAAAATGAATTTTTCTTATCTAATTTAAATTTGAATAGTTCACATTCTCAAAACCATCCTTTATCTAAGAGTTATTTTGAACAATAAAAAATGATTCAAAGTGTTTTATTAAAATGGTTTTACAGCCAAAATTTATTCTTATATCTTCAACTTTTTTTTTGTAAATTTTTTTAAATCACATTACACACAAGCAGTGAATTTACTTCGAATTATTTTGAAATAGTGTAAAAATTACAGAAAAACATTCGACACCGACTTTGGATATTTCTCTACTTCTTTTTTTTAAAGGGTTTTTATATTATTTAACGTATTTATTGCAGGGGTCACACATTTCATGAATTTTAATCAAACGAATAAAACTTTAAAAAAATATTAGTACATTAAAAGGAATTTTATCAAATTAATAAACATAATTTTTTCAAATAGGATAATAAAATAAATAATTCACAAATATTTTTTTAAATCCATTAAACCTTTGTAGTTTATGATAAAAATTACCTTTAAATAAATTAGCTAAAACGTTTATTAGCATATAAATTAGCTAAAAATTCTAGCAAAATGGATAGAAATTACCTAAATATAAGAAAAATAGGTAAAATAAAATTGAATATGAATAACAGGTAATTTTTGTGGAATTTTTTTCTTAAATCAGTCGAAAAATAAAATGGGAAAGTTCGGAACCTAGAAAATTAATAGAATTATCAATTTTACTTAAACAATGCAAAGGAAATTAAATCTTGAGGGTATTTATGAAATAATGATATTTATGATGATATTTATGATTAATTCAGACACAATAATGAATAGAAAACAGTATAAATAAAATTATATTGTTTTTTGTTACTTGTGCAGATAGTGTTATTCATTTATTTGTTTCCGAATATAAATACTTCCATATATAAGTCGAGTGTCAAACCGATTGCATTCAATTTTGCTTGCGGAAACGTACAGAATGTTGCAGAAGGCATTCGGTGAGCATTCCTGTGTCGAAAAGAAATGTTTACAAGTGATATAAACAGTTCAAAGAAGGCAGAGAACGCGTCGTCCATCCACCTCAACCGACTAAGCTCACGCCCAAAAAATTAAAGATTTGAAGGCGATGAAATAAATTTGGAAGAATAAATAAAGAGTTTTTGAAAAAAAAAAATGGGTCTTACTTTTGGGCACAGTAGTACGCGGCATTTTATTTTGAAATTACTTTTTAATTCTTCGTTTTCCGAATTTCTTTCTGGCGTTTCGACAGGTTTGAAGACGACGAACCTTTATTCATCCACTCCAGTTCAAGTACATTTTTTTAACTTGTAGTGGACGACACTAGATACGAATACAGTTTTTTTTCAAATATTAATTCATTTATTAAATTTAATTAATTCATTTAATGGAGATACTACCATCACTTCTGCGATAAATGTTCTGCTCGAGACTCTACTCTGTAGAGGCAAATTATGTCATCTTCAATGGATTCCTGCACATGTCAACATTGAGCGCAACGAATGCTCTGACTATTTAGTCAAAGAAGCCAGGGACAATGATCAACCCAGGACTACCATCACCTGCAGATGCTAACGCAGTTACCAAAAAGCCGACTCATTCCTCATAACTTTGAGAAGTCACTCATCATGGTCACTCATCATCACTAGATACGAATACAGTTTTTTTCAAATATTAATTCATTTATTAAATTTAATTAATTCATTTAATGGAGATACTACCATCACTTCTGCGATAAATGTTCTCCTCGAGACTCTACTCTGTAGAGGCAAATTATGTCATCTTCAATGGATTCCTGCACATGTCAACATTGAGCGCAACGAATGCTCTGACTATTTAGTCAAAGAAGCCAGGGACAATGATCAACCCAGGACTACCATCACCTGCAGATGCTAACGCAGTTACCAAAAGCCGACTCATTCCTCATAACTTTGAGAAGCCACTCATCATGGACTTCAACTACCCTAGGAAGTTGGCATCGGTTATCAGCAGACTCAGAACTAATCATTACAGATTGTTGAAGATTCTCCCAGACAACACCAGGGAATGCATCCCCTGCAGAAATTGTCCCGACGCTTTCCTAACACCTAAGCACATTCGAGAGTGCCCAGCACTCACTCCACGTGTTTTTGCAATTGGGTAGGGTGCCAATCGAGGCCAACTTAAGAGAAGTCCTGTAGAGTGAAGAGGCGCCATTGCATTTCTTTTGACTTGATCTAACTTAAATGTAATATTTTTAACTCCATGGACACGATAACAACATTAACAATAACAATTCATTCATTTTAGTTTTATACGGGAGAAAAAAATTTCTCTTTGTTGACGTAAGTAGTAATTGACTTAAAAAAAAATATTTCTTGTTTTGAAATGACTTTTAACATGACTTCCGATGACTACTACAAGCATCAAAATAAAGTGTTTTCCGCACTAGTATTTATTTTAACTGATTCATTTGGATAAAACCCTGTTATTATTTCATGCTGCTTTATGAAAAGAAACCGCCTCAATGGCAATTTGATTCTTCCTTTTTTGAATAGCAGCGCGATCACTGTCATTAGGATGGGTTTGTTTATCTCTTTATGTGTTGGAGAGAGAGGCAGCGGTTAGAATAATAATGACATTAAAAAAAAAAAGATTCCACGATCATTATTCCTTTGTCCCATTAGCAAAATGGACACAACACTGGATGGCACGATCTTAAGTTTGTTTCTTTATTCACAACGGTGTGTGTTGCGTTACAAAAATAGTATGTATTTTCTTCAATTCCTTCTATTAGCTCACACTCTCCCTCTATATATCTTGTTCACATTTTCAATCGTTCATGAAATACTTTCTGTTCGTCCACTCGAGTACAAATGCATTTTTTTGAACTTATGGTGGATGACACTGGATGTTAATACAGTTGTTTCAAATATTCATTCAGTAATTAAATTTAATGAATTCATTTTAGTTTTTTTAGATTTAAGTTGCATATATCTAGCAATAGAGGGCACCAGATAAACTTAAAATAATGAATGAAAATGATTTATAAAAGACTTTCTGCAATAGAATGAAAAAAAAAGTAGGAATTTTATGTTATATTACTTGTTTTCAGTTCCTACAATTAGTTCACACTCTCCCTATATATATATTTATATAACTTGTTCAAATTTTCAATCGTTCATAAAATGCTTTTTATTCATCCACTCAAGTTCAGATACGTTTTCTTATACTTGTAATGGATGATACTTGATGTTAATACAGTTTCTTCAAATATTAATTCATTCATTAAATTTAATTAATTCATTTTAGTTTTATATGGGAGAAAAAAAACTTCTCTTTGTTGACCTAATTGACTTTAAAAAAAAAGTTTTTTTTATATATTACTTGTTTTGAAATGACTTTTACAGGACTTCCGATGACTACTACAAGCATCAAAACAAAATGTTTCCCGCATCAGTATTTATTTTAACTGCTTCATTTGGGTAAAACCTGTTATCATTTCATGTTGCTCTTTGAAAAGAAACCGCCTCAATGGCAATTTGATTCTTCCTTTTTCGAATTTCTTTCGGGCGTTTTGACAGGTTGGAAGACGTCGAACCGCGAGCCATGAACTTAGCAGCGCGATCACTGTTATTAGGATGGGTTTGTTTATCTCTTTATGTGTTGTAGAGAGAGGCAATGGTTAGAATAATAATGGCATTAAAAAAAGATTTCACCATCTTTATTCCTTTGTCCCGTTAGCAAAATGGGCACAAAACTGGATGGCACGATTTTAAGTTTGTTTCTTTATTCACGACGGTGAGTGTTGCGTTACAAAAATAGTATTTTTTTTTCAATTCCTTCTATTAGCTCACACTCTCCCTATATATATATCTTGTTCACATTTTCAATCGCTCATAAAATACTTTCTATTCATCCACTCGAGTTCAAATGAATTTTTTTTTATCTTGTAATGGATGACACTGGATATTGAAACAGTTCTTTCAAATATTCATTCAGTCATTAAATTTAATTAATTAAATATATACAAATCTGGATGGCACGATTTTAAGTTTGTTTCTTTATCCAAAACGGTGAGTTTTGCGTTACAAAAGTAGTACGCATTTTTTTTCAATTCCTTCTATTAGCTCACATTCTCTCTATGTATATATCTTGTTCACATTTTCAGTCATTCATAAAATACTTTTTATTCATCCACTCCAGTTCGAATACATTTTTTTTTTGAACTTGTGGTGGATGACACTGGATGTGAACACAATTTTTTCAAATATTGATTAATTCATTAAATTTAATTAATCAGTTTCAATCCGTTACTAATCTTATGGAATTCACAGAAACATTTTCCATTTTAAAATTACAATAGGCATTGCAGCCCAGTGATGATAAACCATTAACCAATTTGAATCGACATGTATTTGTAAAAATGTTGTTCTAGGCAAGAATAACATTTATCTGAAAACGTAGTATGTCAGATTCTTTATTTAATTTTTATTGTATGTTTTTTTTTCAATTCCTACTATTCGCTCACACTCTCCCTATATATATCTTGTTCACATTTTCAATCGCTCATAAAAAACTTTCTATTCACCCAATTCTTCTTATTCTTCAATTCATAAAATTTAATTCATTCATTTTAGTTTTTTTACATTCAAGTTACATATATCTACCAATAGATTGCGCCAGATGAAATTAAAAAAAGTGAATGAAAATTATTTATAAAAGACTTTCTGCAATATAAAGTAGGAATTGACTTTAAAATTTTTTTTTTTATATTACTTGTTCATTGTTGAATTTCTCTCGTTTTATACTAATAATCGATAGTGAAATAAATTATAGCGGAGGAATGTTTTTTGTTGTTTCGGAAGAAATTACTTTAGTGGTTATTTTTGGTTTTGTAAAATAAAATAAAAATAACTGCTTTCGCTTAAAAAAAAACAAAAAACATTTAAATATTGAAGTTCCAAATAATGCATAGTTATAAATATTGTAAACAATAAGGTAAATTAGTAAATGTTTAGTTAATAATAACAAAAAAAAACCAACCAAACCACAAAAACCACAAAAAAACCCAATCCAAGAAATCGACAATTTAAAGGTTTGTGGCTTAGAATAATAATTTCAATCCAATTGCGTGTTCAATCCAATTGTGTAAATAAGGAATGAACTTCTTTGAATTTATTTTCTAATGAATAGTTGAAAGCAAGATCAACTGAGTTTGGCTTAACTCATAAATAAATTATTACAGTAGTCTGTGGACATTATCCTCAAAGAAATAGCATGATATACCAATTTGTAGAATGCATTCAAAAGTGAAAGATTCCTTTTGATCTTTTAATTAATTATTAATACTATTAATTGATACTTTTAAAAACGTTATTTATAGATTTTTTTTTTTTTTTTTTTAATTTGTTCTAGTCGAAAACTGATCCTTAAATCACGTTTTACCATTTTCAAAACCACAAAAGAACTGCCAAGGAATTATTAACAAATAATATAAAAAAAAAATTTTAAAGTCAATTCCTACTTTTTTTCCACTCTATTGCAGGAAGTCCTTTATAAATAATTTTCATTCATTTTTTAAGTTTATTGGGCGCATCTATTATTAGATACATGCAACTTAAATCTAAAATAACTAAAATGAATGAATTAAATTGAATGAACGAATTGATATTTGAAAAAACTGTACTCACATCCAGTGTCATCCACTACAAGTTTAAAAAAAATGTATCTGAAGTTGAGTGGATGAATAAAAAGTATTTTATGAACGATTGAAAATGTGAACAAGATATATCGAAGGAGAGTGTGAGCTAATAGAAGGAATTGAAAAAAAAAAAGAGTGACAAGTAAAACAGAATTTCTTATTATTTCAAAAAAAAATAATTTGCATTAATTTATATGTATATATATATATGTGTGTGTGTGTGTGTGTGTGTGTAGGATAATTAAATTATCTTATAAAGTTCTAAAATATTATAATTTAATGCCACATACTAAATCACGTTAGGTGTTATAATTTAACATTTTAATTATAATTTTATTATATTTAACACGTTTAAAAATGTTTGGACAAAATATGTACAATCCTGTTAAAAAGAACAAAAATTTAAATTCTAAAAAAAAAAAAAAAACCTTATCTAGAAACTACAATATTTAATAATCATAAAATAAAAATGAACCACCCGATTAAAAATCAAAGATGAATTAAATTAAATAATTTAAGTCTGTATAATTTGCCATTATTTCCTTTGGAAAAAAAAAATTCACAATTTTAAAACGTTATTATTATTTTTTTTTTAATATGTTCTCATCGAAAACTGATCCTTAAATCATTCAATTCCTTCTATTAGCTCACACTCTTCCTATATATATCTTGTTCATATTTTCAATCGTTCATAAAATACTTTTTATTCATCCACTCCAGTTCAAATACATTTTTTTTTTTTTTTTTTTGAACTTGTAGTGGATGACACTGGATGTTGATACAGTTTTTTCAAATAATAATACAGTAATTAAATTTAATTAATTCATCTTAGTTTTTATTTAGATTTAAGTTGCATATAAACTTTAAAAACAGATAAACTTCAAAACAGATAAACTTAAAAAAACTGAATAAAAATTATTTATAAAGGACTTTCTGATATATAGCGAAAAAAAAAAAAAAAAATTCTTTTATATTACTTGTTACCATCCACAAAGAAAACTGCCAAGGAATTATTCGAATAACAAATCCACACATGATAAAACATTGCTTACCTTTCAATGACACAAGCACTGTCTCCGCGAACTTCCGAAATAAAATCCTTCCGTTATTCTGTCCAGCGAATCAAACCGCTGTTCATCCGAGAGATGTTCCTTTTGGCGAAAGAGCACAGGACACAAATGAAGAAGAAGCAACTTCCAGAGCAAAAAAACAACCCCAATATTCCTCAGGTAGACCGAGTTCATCAAGTGATCTGAGAAATCGGCGAACCTCCGTTTTACGTTCGGAACGGACACACGTGGCGCATGCGCACTGCCCGTTCTGATGATTTATAGTATTGCCAGATGTGGCACAACTTTTGGGCAGACGATTTTCAAGTTCGTTCGTTCGACAAAGAAACACTGTGCACTTTAGCTTTTAGTTTTCTTGCACAGTTCTTCTTCTTGACCTTTTCGTAATTTGTCTTTTTTTTTTTAATTTTCAAATAATTTAATGGTCGAATAATTTAATGAATAATCGAATAATTTAATGTTCCACAATGGAACACTTCTGTGTACTTGCACATTTCTTCTTCTTTTAATTTTCTTTGTTGCCCTTTTCGTAATCGTTCTCTCTCTTTTTTTTTTTTTTAAATTTTCGAATAATTTAAAATGAATGATTTATTAAAACATAATGCACCTCTTATGTAATATTTTAGAATGCTTAGAAATTTTCTATTAAAGATAGTTTGTGAATGTAAATTAAAGATTGCAAAAAGTAATCAAAAATTATAAATTGCATAATGGATATATTGCCGATTTGGATGAGTTATAGTATTGCCAGATGTGGTACAGCTTTTCGGCAGACGATTTTCTAGTTCGTTAGTTCAACAATGGAACACTCTGTACTTTTTCACCTTTTAGTTCTTCTTTTCATTTTTCTGGGTTGACCTTTTCGTAATAGCTTTCTTTTTTTTTTTTTAATTTTCGAATAATTTAAAATGAATAATTTATTAAATCATTATGTACCTTCTATGTTATCCATTTTAGAAATGGTTAGAAATTTCCTATTAAAGATAGTTTGAAATCAATGAAGTCAAATGAATGCAAATTAAAAATTGCAAAATGTAATCAAAAATTATAAATTGCATAATGGATATATTTCCCCGTATTTTAATTTTCGAATAATTTAAAATGAATGATTTATTAAACCATAATGCACCTCTTATGTAACATTTTAGAATGGTTAAAAATTTTCTATTATTAGAGATAGTTTGAAATCAATAAAGTTCGAATAAATGCAAATTCAGATTGCAGAATGTAATCAAAAATTATAAATTGCATAATGGATATATTGCCCACTCGGATGAGTTGTAGTATTGCCAGATGTGCTACAACTTTTAGGGCAAACGATTTTCAAGTTCGCTCGACAATGAAACACTCTGTACTTTTTCACCTTTTAGTTCTTCTTTTCATTTTTCTTGGTTGACCTTTTTCGTAATCGTTCTCTATTTTTTTTTTTTTTTTTTTTTTTTTTTTAATTTTCGAATAATTTAAAATGAATGATATAATATATATAATAAATAATGTATAATGATTATATAATAAATAAATATATAATGAAAATATATCTATATCTATATATATGGAACGGACACACATGGCGCATGCGCACTGCCCGTTCGAATGAGTTACAGTATTGCCAGATGTGGCTCAACTTTTAGGGCAGACGATTTTCAAGTTCCTTCGACAACGGAACAACTGTGTACTTTTTCACCTTTAGTTTTCTTGCACAGTTCTTTTAATTCTTCTGGGTTGACCTCTTCGTAATTGCTCTCTCTCTCTTTATTTCAATTCCTTCTATTAGCTCACACTATATCTTGTTCAAATTTTCAATCGTTCATAAAACACTTTGTATTCATCCACTCAAGTTCAAATACAATTTTTTTGAACTTGTAATGGACGACACTGGATGTTAATGCAGTTTTCTCAAATATTAATTCATTCATTTTTTTTTTTTTTTTTTTAGATTTAAGTTGCATATATCTACCCATAGATGGCGCCAGATAAACTTAAAAATGAGTGAAAATTATTTATTAAGTACTTTCTGCAATAGAGTGAAAAAAAAAAAAATAGGAATTGACTTTAAATTTTTTTTTATATTACTTGTTTAATTTTCGAATAACTTAAAATGAATGATTTATTAAAACATTATGTACCTTCTATATTATCCATTTTAGAATGCTTAGAAATTTTCTATTAAAGATAGTTTGAAATCAATAAATGCAAATAAATGCAAATTAAAGATTGCAAAATGTAATCAAAAATTATAAATTGCCTAATGGATATATTACCAACTCGGATGAGTTATAGTATTGCCAGATGTGCTACAACTTTGGGGCAGACAATTTTCAAGTTCGTTCGACAACGGAACACTCTGTACTTTTTCACCTCTTAGTTTTTCTTTCACATTTCTTCTTCTTTACCTTTTCATAATCGCTCTCTTTTGATTATCGAATAACTTAAAATGAATGATTTATTAAAACATAATGCACCTTCTATGTTATCCATTTTTGAAATGGTTAGAAATTTTCTATTGAAGATAGTTTGAAATCAATAAAATCAAATAAATGCGAATTAAAGATTGCAAAATGTAATCAAAAATTATAGATTGCATAATGGAAGCCTTTTTTAAGTGTAAGATCATCCAGTTTTAAATATATATATATATATATAATGAATATATAATGAATGAATTTCTAAATTATCATGTAATATTATACATTTAAATACATGTAATATTATACATTTTTTTACATTTAAGTTGCATATATCTACCAATAGATGGCGCCAGATGTAAGAGGAAAATTTCAACTTGAATTGAAAGCCTTTTTTTTCAATTCCTACTATTAGTTCACACTCTCCTTATACACTGAAGTGACAAAAGTCATGGGATACCTCTTAATATCGTGTCGGCCCTCCTTTCGCCCGGCGAAGTGCAGCAACTCGACGTGGCATGGACTCAACAAGTCGTTGGAAGTCTTCTGCAGGAATATTGAGCCATGCTGTCTCGATAGACGTTCATAATTGTGAAAGCGTTGATGGTTCAGGATTTTGGGCACGAACAGACATCTCGATGATGTCCCATAAATGCTCGATGGGATTCATGTCGGGCGATCTAGGTGGTCAGATCATTCATTGGAATTGTCCAGAATGTTCTTCAAACCAATCGCGAACAGTTGTGGCCAGTGACATGGCGCATTGTCATCCATAAAAATCCCATCGTTGTTTGGGTACATGAAGTCCATGAATGGCTGCAAGTGATCTCAAGTAGCTGAACATAAGCATTTCCAGTCAATGTTCGGTCCAGTCGCCCCAGAGGACCAAGTCCATGCCCTGAAAAAACAGCCCACACCATTACGGAGCCACCAGCAGCTTGAACAGTGCCTTGCTGACAGTTTGGGTCCATGGCTTCGAGGGGTCTGCGCCACACTCGAACCCTACCATCAGCTCTTACCAACTGAAATCGTAACTCATCGGACCAGACCACGGTTTTCCATTCATCTAGGGACCAACCGATATGCTCACGGGCCCACGAGTCGCTGCAAGCGATGTCGTTCTGTCAGTAAAGACACTCGAGTCGGTCTTCTGCTGGAATAGCCCAAGAAAGCCACATTTCTCCGCACAGTTCTAACAGACAAGTCCCTTGCACGTCCCACATTGATTTCTGCGGTTATTTGACGCAGTGTTGCTTGTCTGTTAGAACTTACGACTCTTTGCAGACGTCGCCGGTCTCGGTCGTTAAGTGCAGGCGGTCGACCACTGCGCTGTCCATGGTGGGATGTTATGCCTGAAATTTCATACTCTCGGCACACTCTTGACACAGTGGATCTGGGAATGTTGAATTCCCTAACGATTTCCGAAATGGCATGACCCATGCGTCTAGCTCCAACTAACATTCCGCGTTCAAAGTCTGTTAATTCCCGTCGTGCGGTCATCATCACGTCAAAACCTCTGCACATGAATAACTTGAACAGAAATGAAAGCTCTGCGAAAGCACTGCGCATTTATACCTGTTCTACGCGATGCTACTGCCATCTGAAAATTTGCATATTGCTATCCATGACTTTTGTCACTTCAGTGTATATATATATATATATATCTTTTCACCATTTGGAACGGGCACACATGGCGCATGCGCACTACCCATTCGAATGAGTTATGGTATTGCCAGATGTGGCACAACTTTTCGGCAGACGATTTTCAAGTTCCTTCGACAATGGAACGCTGTGTACTTGCACATTTCTTCTTCTTTTCATTTTCTTGGTTGACCTTTTCGTAATTGCTTTCTTTTTGATTTTCGAATAATTTAAAATGAATGATTTATTAAAGCATTATGTACCTTCTATACTATCTATCCATTTTAGAAATGTTCTATTAAAGATAGTTTGAAATCAATAAAGTCAAATAAAGGCAAATTCAGATTGCAAAATGTGATCAAAAATTATAAATTGCATAATGGATATATTGCCCACTCGGATGAGTTATCGTATTGCCAGATGTGCTACAACTTTTGGGCAGACAATTTTCAAGTTCGTTCGACAATGGAACAACTGTGTACTTTTTCACCTTTTAGTTTTCATGCACAGTTCTTCTTTTCATTTTTCTTGGTTGCCCTTTTCGTAATCGTTCTCTATCTTTTCTTTCTTTAATTTTCGAATAATTTAAAATGAATGATTTCTTGAAACATAGTGCATCTCCTATCTGACAGATATCCATTTTAGAAATGGTTAGAAAATTTCTATTAAAAAACTATCTTTAATAGAAAATTTCTAAAGTCAAATAAATGCAAATTCCGGATCGTAAAATGTAATCAAAAATTATAAATTGCCTAATGGAACCATTTTTTTAAAGTGTAAGTTTAAATATTATAATATATTTAAAATATTTATATATATATTTAAAACGATATTTTTATTATTATTAAAAATTATTTTTTTATTAACTTTAAATTATTAAATATAAATTATTTTATTAATTTACTATTTATTATTATTAAAAATTTTATTATTATTATTATTGATTATTTTATATATATATATATATATATATGAATAAATTTCCCAATTATTAAGTAATATTATAGTATATTCTATTTCACGTTTATTTTTTCTACGAAGAGCAAATATTTTGATAATTTAAATTTACAATAAATATAACAGCTATGTTATCTTTAAAATGTCTTAGAAAGTATGATTTTGAAATTTATTTATTCTTTATTCATATAATGAGTTATTTCAGTTAAATAGCCTTTAGTTTCCTTAGAAAGTTATCTTAATTTTTTTTTTTTATTAATATTATTGTTGGTTTTTCTCTGAAAGTTGTTCAAAATAAGATTAGTCTTGTTTGTAGGATTTGGCCTAAACCTGCTGCATTTACTTAAAAAAAAAAATGTTTTAATTTTCAATTTCATGCTTGTGAAACACCTATGTTTTGAAATACTAAGTTGTTCTAAATTAATTTTAAAAATTTGTAAAATTTCTGTTTTTTGCAAAGATAACATTTATGTCACTAATAGTAATGATTTTCGTATTTAAAAAAAAAAAACAATAAATAACATAATTGTAGAATATTCTGCAATATATATATATATATATTATTAACATGCATAACATTTCTTTGTAGTAATTTTCGAAATAAAATAGAAATCGCTATTTAATTATTCTCGCCGAATTTTATTATACCTTAATTAAAGGTTAAATAATTTTAAATGGATACACAAAAACTCTGAAAAGAAAATATCTAAACTAATATGTAATTTGAATTATTTTCTCAGTGTACAGGACATTAAAACAGACTTCAGTCGCTCAGTTTTCACATATTATCTTATCTGAACTAAACCAAATGGATATTATTTATCATAGAAAAACTGCAAGATTATACCTCATTCCTGTTATGAAAAATAACATATGGGAAAGATAAGGACACATATCGAAATCGGTAAATGGAATTATTAATAGAATATTCCTTCGAGTCCATTTTGCAGAATAAAGGTCTCACCGCATGTCTTTCACTTTAAACAAATATGATTGGCTTTACTGTGAATAAAAACTTTACTTTAAAAATATGATTACATATTTTTATGAAAGATTACAACAGGATTCAGTTTAAGTGAATTAAAAAAAAATAAACATTTGCAAGTTAGAAATCTATTTTATTCAATTTCATTTGTCAACAACGTCTATACAATACTATTGTGTCCAAAAAGTAAGACCCGCTTTCAATTTAAAATTCCGGGACTTATGGAATTTCATTTTTTCTTTTCAGGTTGCTGGCACTGTCCTTGACATCTGTGTGGGAAATTTCACGTCAAAATATTTATTAGTGTTTGAATTATTCTTGGTTTTGTGAGACGCTAAAACTGATTCCGGCGATTTTTAAAATTCTGAATTCACTGAGCAAAGAGCTCGGATTCAATTGTGTTTGCGAAAACGTAGAGAATGTTGCAGAAGGCATTCGGTGAGTCTTCTCTATATCGGAAAGAAATGTTTAGAGGTGCTATAAACAGTTCAAAGAAGGCAGAGAACGCGTTGGAGACGAAGAGCCCTCTGGTCGACCACTAACCGACGACGTCCAAAATATTAATGATTTGATGCTTGCAAACCGTCGATTTACAATTAGAGACCTTGCTAAAGGATGTTGGAATTTCAAAATGATCGGTCCATTCCATTTTGGGCTTAAAACGCGTCAAATCTCGATTGATACCGAAAACAGTGAATGCGCCAGATTGATTCCATTGATTCTTCGCATTTTCGCCAAAATGAAACCCGTATCGCTCCCCACTCACCATATTCCCACTGTACGACTTCTGGCTATTCCCCTAAACTCAAAGACCCCTCCGGGGACATCGTTTTGAATCGATTGAAGAGATTCAACGTGAATCGGCGCGCTCTTTGAAGGTCATCCCTGCCGATGACTTTTAGCATGCATTGATGATTGGAAAAAGTTGCCATAAATGCATATGTCCTGAGGAGATTACTTTGAAGGCAATGAAATAAATTTGGAAGAATAAATAAAGAGTTTTTGAAAAAAATTTGTCTTACTTTTTTCGGCACAGTAATATGTGGATTTTCTATGTAAATATATTTTTTTTCCTTATCTATGTCATAAAATCAAAACTAACAGTACTTTTGCTGTTGTTGTTGCTTATCCCCTTGATTTAGAATCCTAAACCAAGTCCAGTAGATCATGCTGCATCAATAGATCTTAAACTGTCCTCCCCTCATTCAATAGTTGCCTCACTCACAGAGGCACCAATACAATCGATGAGATGAGAGGAGACGCGATAGCCGAACAATGACAAAGGGTATACGTCTTCTCGTCTCCATTGACGAGAAGACGTATCCATTGACTTCTCGTCTCTGTCCCTCGTCTCCATTGACTTCTCGTCTCCAAACTCTTAGTGTGGCCAGTCCTTAGTCTAGCTAAAGCCGTTTGAGCAGGTCTAGGACAGGAGCACTGCAAGGACATACCAGGATATTTAGCGGCGTACCATGCATGAATTGGTGGCGACCTCAAGAGGTATTCACTCTGGCTAAAGTCATGGAATGAACCTCTGAAGCTAACAGATTGGAAGAAGAAGCTTTGGGAAGTTCGCAACCTTCCCTAGCGGGTACTTTATGCATTACTGAATAGTTACAGATAAATGTATTTTCAACAACCAATTTATAAATAACATTCAAAACAATATGAAACAAAAACAAATGAATCTCTTGGATTTCTTAAAACATAATAATTATAAGAATTAAAAAATTAGAAAGAAAATATTGGTTTGTTTTGTTTTTCTTTTTGTAGACGAGTCAGAAAATGTCTTAGTAACACACTACTTTACAGCATTAAACATTTAAAAAAAATATTGTTTTATCTAAACAAGTTACGTTATTTAAGAACTTGCAGTGAAAAATTTTATTAAGAAAGTATATATCTATCAGACTATTAGCTAACACCTATTTAAATATCGGCAAAAAGTTTTTGATGTGTATGAGATTTAACCCCCATGTTGCTATTTTTAAATGTGGGGTGCATTCACCATAGTCGTTTGCCTCTAGAATGACAGAACCGTAGCAGATTCAGCGTTACCTTAGGGTGAATCGTGGTGGGTCTGCTACACTAAACCCATCTCAGTTTTGAATGACTACTCTCAAAAGTGGACGTTTCACCTAACTTATGCGAGCTGATCGAAAGGACGTCTGCCATGTAGTTTTATGGAAGCCTTTCCCGGTATAGAAATTGAAGCATCGCTTGTCGAGTTTCGCATCTGGCTCCCCCTATTTCGGACACCTCAGTTGCTGACTTACAGATAAACATATATCAGGGGTCTGATGGCCGAGTGGCTAGCGCTCTCGCACTCGGTACCACAGGTATCACGTTCGAATCCAGGCGGTGCCATGGATGTTTGTAGAGATTCGGAATCCACTTTAAGCCGCAGGTCCCGGTATTATATGCCCGTAGAGCGTCACAGAGTCATCAGACTTCTTCTCACCCACATCATTCCCAAACCGTAAAAGGGCAACTCAGCTCTAGACACAGTGATGTGGTGTGGTAGTAGTTGCAGTATAAACACATGTCCTGGAATGACACATTTATCCCCATACCGACATCTAATCCAATTTCAATTTTGATGACAATTGTTGTTTTCCTATTACCCTTGATATAATCATGCAAATGAACAGTTAAAAATGTACGCAAATGAATGAAATGAATAGTTAAACACGCAAATGAACAGTTAAAACATATTATCATTTCTTTTAAGCGTTCACCTTCGTTCAAAAATAGAAAGTGAACATTTTTGTGCACGACTGAGCTCACGCAAAAGACCATATGATGTGTCGAGAATATCGTGTCGACCAGAAAAAGCGATGATTTTTACTTTTTAAAAAAAAAAAAAAAAAAAACACTTCAGTTTATGAACTAAAAATGATATTTTGATGGCAAAACTCGTGTGTGTTATATTAGAATGATATCAGCTACAAAGTGTGCTTCCCCTGTCCAAAATGATGATGGTCATTTCAAGGTCAAATGACTGCCACACAGTGATTTGCCGCATTATGCGTACGTAAGTACCACATCGAATTCAGAGAAGATGCTCCGAGCAACACTCGTAGTTGAGGGCCTGAATGGCCGTGTTGCTAGTGCTCTGGCGCTCGGTACCACATGTATCGGGTGCGAGTCCCGGCCCGTGTCATGGATGTTTGTAGTGGTTCGGAATCCCCTTCAAACCATAGGTCCCGGTCTAATAGGATCGTAGCGCGCTGCGGGGGAATCGTTACTCCCGTTCGTAGCTTATCTTCAAGTCACACGCGCCCCTGGGTAGTGCAAAGTGAGTAACGTCTGTACGGAGCTTGCCTTAAGGCATCAAAGACCAAGCTGTCTAAGTGTTTGCCAGCTGCATTAGTAAGGAAAAAAAAAAAACACTCGTAGTGGATGATATGTCTGCAATCGGTGGTCCCATTATCACAGTCCTTACAAACACACACAGTCTTGTGACATCAATGTGACCACCTGTCAAAGCCAGACTATACACTCTTGTATATTCTGGCTTTGAGTGGAATTCTTTATATACACTCCACTGCAATGTGCTGCCACCTGCCTTTTGTGATGGGTTATTTTACGTTGACGTCGAAAGTAGGTGGTGGTCACATTGATGTGACTGGACTGTGTAATTCCCTCGTCGTCCGCCAAGCATGCTGAATGAGCAAGTGAGCGTGAGAAAAAGAAACAAAAATGGAGAAAGTAAAAAGATAATCAATCGTTTGAAAAAAAAAAAAAAAAAGGAAGAAAAAAAAAATAATATTTCATCAAAGTAGAAATGGAGATGGATATATAATATATAAATTTGTATTTCTTTTAATTTGCCTCGGACCGGTAAATTATCCACGGGCCAGATAGAACCATCCGGCGGGCCGGAGTTTGCCCATCCCTGTTCTAGTGACAAATGACTATATGCCTGGGGTTTAAAAGCAGCATG
The DNA here is from genome assembly GCA_021605095.1 of Caerostris extrusa. Lineage (NCBI taxonomy): Eukaryota > Metazoa > Arthropoda > Arachnida > Araneae > Araneidae > Caerostris > Caerostris extrusa. The sequence continues at coordinate 7,932 of BPLR01019205.1, read as the reverse complement.
TGGTCTGATGGAGAAAGCGTTAGATTTTTCGAAGTAAGGGTGCTTGGGTCGAAATTTCTCCGTCAAGAGCCAAACGTTTCTACGTTTACGTCTAGGATGGGCACGATCAATCCGTGGACTAAGGAGAGGGTACTACCCCCTACCCTAGATTCCACCCTTTACCACTCTAAATTATGGTGTGCAGTGTAGCAAGTCTCCCTTTTGAGTAATTTGCCTACATCTACCTACACTAAATCTGCTTTAGCAAATGACCAACAATTAAGGTCCCTTTAGTATATTTTTATTTCACAAAGTTAGAAATAATTTTCAATCTATTTCAAATTAACATGAATGTATTTACAAAATTCACCTTTTCTAAATTGACGTGTAAATTACATCCGGGTATGCATTTCTTTCCATTTAAATTCCCGATATAAAATTTTTATATGATAACACGATACGATATAAAAGTTTTATACGATTATTATGGTAATAATAAATTGAAAATAATTGTATTGTCACTTTTATAGAGCAGGGGTCTCCAAACTTTCCAGCCTTTGTGCCATACTGTTTACTGCAGTAAGTACCAAGGGCCAAAACCGTTTTCATTTTCTGCCATTATCTATAACTTCCAGTTTCTTGTTAGGCTTAAAGTTAAGTTTTCTGCGCATTATGCTTGTCATTAAACTTTGCCTAGCAAATCAATAAAACCGAGTTATTAACATTCTGTTTTTTTATCCAACTTATGACAGCAACATGTAAGTTATTCGCTGTCGCTGGTCGGATGGATGACACTGGCGGGCTGTAGTTTGGAGACCCCCTGATCTAAAGAATAACTAATAAAGTTAGACCCAAAGGGACTCATACTAAATTCCCCCCCCCAAAAGTTATATTTATGAACATTTCCAGAAAGCCCTGCTGTTGTTTCTTATCCCCTTCGTAGACAGACAGCAGCATCTAGACCCAGTCCAAGAACCCGTGTGGGCTCAACCAGAAACCCCTCCATACCTTAAGGCATGGATGGCCAAACTACAGGCCGTCGGAAGGTTCTATCCGGCCCGCGGATATAATTTTTAATTTGCCGGTCCGAGGTAAATTAAAAGAAATATATATTTATATATTATATATCCATCTCCTTTTCTACTTGATTAAATATTTTTTTTCCTTTTTTTTAAAGGACTGATGATCTTTTACTTTCTCAATATTTGTTCTACTCAACATAAATCGACGGAAATATCAAGAAAAAGACAGCTTTGAGTTGGTAAAGTGTTAAAAGCGGAACTTCTTTTTAGTTATAGCTGTAGATTGGCACCAACAAGCGTTATCTCTTTCTTTGGGAGCAAACATATGGAAATCCAATATAGGTGAATTAGACCTCACATGTGGCAGACTGCATTTTTACGCTCCAGCCAGTGGCTTTTTCTTTTGGCACGAATTCTAATATTATTGATTGCGTTGAAAGATTGTGGGCATATACATCATTGTGGTGAAATCAGTCCATCTCACTTCGAACCCTCACTATAAAGAACTTTTAAAAATGAAATGGCAATTTCATTCAACTTATTAACATATTTAAATTGTAATACTTGTATATGGTTTTTAAAATTTTAGAAAAATCTTGGCCCTCCAAACTTTTTTTTTTTTTTTTTTTTTTTTTCGATATTTGGCCCCGACCGAAACATTTTGCCCATCCCTGCCTTAAGGGGAAAGCATTAATGCATCAAAATTTAAGTGCCGAAATACAGCTTCGAAACATTAGTTATACACAGTCAGTCACATTAATGTGACCACCACCTACTTTAGACGTCAACGTATAATATTATATATAAATTAAATATAAAATAATTATAATATATAATACATAATATAATATATATATATATATATTATTCTGGCTTTTTGACAGGTGGTCACATTAATGTGACTGGACTGTGTAATTTCAACAAGAGTATTTCCAGTAAGATTCCTGCAACCTCTGTCTCTTTGTTCGAAGAATAACATAGTTACAATAATAGTAATAAGGAATAAAGCAGATCTTTGAGGTCTAGATTTAAATTTGCCTCTATTTTTTTTTTCTATAAATAAGTTAAATTAAATTTAAATAAAGTTTTTATTGTCAGGTCAATGGAAACCATAAAAGTAAAAAAAAAAAAAGAAATCATTTTATGCTGTAACGAATCATTAATCTCATTTTAATACAGTTTTTACGGTGATTGCTCCCGGTGATTATAAACTAGTTTTTTTTTATAGCTGAATGTTCTCTCGTTTGAAATGAATCTTCTGAAAATGGTGTATAAAACAAAATAAAACCGCAAAAAGGTCGAAAACCATTTCATTGATGGAAGAATGGCCGATGTATTGTTGCCCTTTTCTAGAAATGGCATTGACCTCTCAAATAGTACTTCAATACAATAACAAGTAATATAAAAAAAAAAAAATTTAAGTCAATTCCTACTTTTTTTTTTTTTTCACTCTATTGCAGAAAGTCCTTTATAAATCATTTTCATTCAATTTTTTTTTTAAGTTTATCTGGTGCCATCTATTAGTATATGCATGCAACTTAAATATTAAAAAATTAAAATTAATTAATTGCATTTAATTACTGAATTAATATTTGAAAAAAACTGTATCAACATCCAGTGTCATCCACTACAAGTTAAAAATGTATTTGAACGGGTGTGGATGAATAAAAAGTATTTCATGAACGATTGAAAATGTGAACAAGATATATATAGGGAGAGTGTAAGCTAATAGAAGGAATTGAATAAAGCAAGGGATCGGTTAAATGCAATGGGAACTGTCAAGTTTACTTCCTTCATTTTGGAGAGAAAATTTTTGCTTTCTTTTGATTATAGATGTGGTTTTTTTCTTTCTAATGCAGTTTGCAAACACTTAGACCGAGGCCTTCAAACTACGGCTCGCGGGCCAAAACCGACCAGCCAGTATCATCCATCCGGCCCGCGACAGCGAATAGCTTATTGTTGCTGTAATAAGTTGGATAAAAAAAAAAGCACGGAATGATAATAACTCGGTTTTTTTTACTTGCTAGGTAAAGCTTAATGACAAACATAATACGCAGGAAATTTCACTTAAGCATTGCAACTAACAAATAATTGAAATGAATCGCTACACCGACGTTACTCACTGAGCACTACCCCTGCGGACGCAGAGTAACAATACATCCGCAACGCTCTCTACGATCCTATTAGACCGGGACCTATGATTTAATGTGGATTCTGAACCACTCCAAACATCCATGGCATCGCCGGGACTCGAACCCGAAACCTGTGATACCGAGCCATTCAGGCCCTCTGATTGATTATATATTGTCCAGTCACACCACATGTGACCACCTGTCAAAAGTCAGAATAATATATATATATACATTATATATTATAATTTTTTTTATTTAATTTATATATAATATTATATGTTGGCGTCGAAAATAGGTGACATTAATGTGACTGGACTGTGTAGATGTGATGAACCATTTTTACTGCTGGCTAAACAAATTCAATGTTAAAAGTTTTAAAAACAATCTTAGCAAAAACTTTAATTCGTTTATTTTATCCCTTTTTTTTACAGCGTAGAATAAGTGGATTGATATTCGGATCACCAGTTAAATAAATTTAGAAAAGAAAAAAATTTTCAATACTTACAATCCCCTGAAATGAATGTATCCTTGAAACCGCATGGATTCACTCCGTTTATTCTATCCACAAAACACTAAACAGAAACAATCAACTACAGCTGTAATCGTAAACCACAACATGACAGATGAACTGTCCACTTCTGTAAGCTTTTACTACTAAAAAGAAAAAATGTCAGCTGCCACTGGAAAACGAAAAAAAATTCCAACTCCTCCAATCAGCAGGTCAGTGATCCAATTTCGGCCACCGACTTCGGTGCACCTTGATTAAAAAGGAATAAAATTTATATGCAAGAGATCAGATCGAGTTTCGAAAAATGAAGTCGTGCGGAACCTATTTGTCCAGCCGATGATGCTAATTTTAAGCAAAGAATCAAGCATACTCTTGTGATACTGGGAAAGAAAAAAAGGAAAAAAAAAAAATCAGCTACGAGATGCGTATGGATAACTTTAAAAAAAAAAATTTTCTCTCGCGATTTGCTTTGCATAAAGACACAACTTCCTTGTTTTATAAAAAAAAATATTTTTTTTTTATTTCCAACGGCAGATTATGAACTGTTACAGCAAAAAAGAACAACAACAACAAAAAAAAAAAAAAACATACAACAACAACATAATAACAACAACAAAACATGCTGAAACAGAGTTCATTAATCAATACTAATGCCAAGCTGCAGATCTTTTAGCCACTCAAAAGTGTTACCAGGTGCACCACGGGGAGGTAGATCTTCTGCGCCCCCCTTATAAAAAAAATAAGAAAGGGTGACGGTTAAGACCAGGTTAAAATAAGACCAGGTTAAAACAGGTTTTTTTCTTTCTTTAAAATAATTTTTAAGTACAGTAGAACCTCTGTAAGTCGAACTTCAAGGGAAACGCCAAATAATTCGACTTATAGAGTTTTCGACTTAGCGGATTTTGTAAGGAAATATTCGACTTGTAGAGGTTTAGATTCTCTTTAACTTATTTTGAGACCAGATTTTATTATAAGACCAGGTTAAAACGTTTTTTTGTTTTTTTTTCTTTTCTTTAAAGTAATTTCTTTAAGTATCTCGAATTAAATCATAAAAAAATTTCCATGGTAGCAGTCAAGGCCGATTTAGACGAAAAGAGTCTTTAGTCTATTCCACTTATTTCACCTCTCATTTTTAAGTTTGTAAATTGCATGAGAGATAATAAACTGCATCCTTACTGTGATATATATCAATATATTAAATGAAACATGTTGTGATGGGTACTAGTCTTTATAAGAAATGTGGCACGGATAATAAATAAATAAAAAATCGAGAACACTTATTTGGACAATTATTCTCAGCACCATATATAGTTTTTATTGTAACAATAACTAATTCTAACATAACACACAACAAATACAATGAAACAAAATTCAAATAATAAACATCTTTTGCTACGAAAATAATAATATATGCAATAAAAATTATCCTATTTTCTGTCAAATTAAAATAAATATATTCAATACATTCAAGATTCACTTCAGATAAATTTATTTCATAATAATATGAATAGCTTCTGTTCGTTTGTCTGTTCCAATCTACACTTTATTTATGCAAGAACAAACCAGAGCTCAGTAGCAAAAAGGCGCATCAATATTTACCATAGCAATCCGTGAACGTATGAACCATACTTTGGTGCAGTCTAGTCTATACAAAGAACAGACCCAATGAGCCGAACGCGTTGATCTTAACCAATACATTTTTATGTTTGCTTGCATGAATCAAATGTGTTGTATTTTCTAATTATTTTCGATTCAGTGTTTTAGTGTTTATTGTTTTAGAATAGTGTCATTCTACTTTTGCTAACAATCTGAATGTAAGCTCCTCAGGCCGTAGGCTGAAGCCTAGTTAGCTATAGGGTTCCTAGTCTAGTTAGCCAGGTTAAAACTTTTTTTCCTTCTTTAAGTAATTTTTTTTATGTACAGTAGAACCTCTGTGTCAAACTTCAAGGAGACGCCAAATAATTCGACTTATAAAGAGTTTTCTGACTTATGGAGGATTTTGTAAGGAAATATTCGATTTGTAGGTTTATATTCTCTTTAATTTATTTTGAGACCAGATTTTATGATAAGACCAGGTTAAAAACGTTTTTTTCTTTAAAGTAATTTTTAAAGTACAGTGGAACCTCTGTAAGTCGAACTTCAAGGGAGACGCGCCAAATAATTCGAGTTATAGAGTTTTCGACTTATGGAGGATTTTGTAAAGAAATATTCGACTTTTGTAGAGGTTTAGATTCTCTGTAACTTAATTTGAGACCAGATTTTATTATAAACCAGGTTAAAAAACAGTTTTTTTTTTTTTCTGTCTTTAAAGTAATTTCTTTAAAAAAGTATCTCGAAATAAAAATCATAAAAATGGCGTTCGGCCCTGAATGTTGGCATTCCATGCAAGCATTCGGGGCCGAATTTAGATGAAAAGAGGCCTTGGGCTATTTCACTTATGAGGCCCTCCCATTTTTAAGTTTGTAAATTACACGAGAGATTATAAAATGAATCATTACTGTGATATATATCAAATATGTTAAATGAAACATGTTGCGATGGGTACTCAAACTCCTTATAAAAAATGTGTCGAGAACGCTATTTAGAGATTTATTCTCAACACCCTATAGTGTACATGTAACAATAACTAATGAAACATAACGCACAACATTTACAAAAAAGAAATAAAATTCAAATAATAATAATTTTTGCCCATCAAAAATAAAAATATTCAATAAAAATGATCCTATTTTTCTGTCCAATTAAATTAAATATATTCCAACATTGAAGATCAAAGCAAATTCAATTCAGATGAATTTATTTCATAATAATATGAATAAAAAGTTCTGTTCGTTCGTCTGTTTCAATCTGCACTTTATTTATGCAAGAACAAATCAGAGCTCAGTAGTAGCATAAGGCCCGTCACTTTTGCCATAGCAATCAGTGAACGTATGAACTATGCATTGGTGCAATCTAGTCCATACAAACGAACAGACCCAATGAGCCGAACGCGTTAATCTTAGCCAATACATTTTTATGTTTGTTTATGAATCAAATCTAAAGAATTTCCTCCTTATTTTCGATTTAGTGTTTTAGTGTTTATTGTTTTAGAATAGTGTCATTCTAATTTTGTTAACCATTTGAATGTAGGCTCCTCTTGATCTTGAGGCCCCTAGGCTGAGATTTGGATTAGCCTATAGGGTTCCTAGCCTAGTTAGCCAAGGGATTAAAACGTTTTTTTGTAGTAATTTTTAAGTACAATTACAGAACTCTGTAAGTCGAACTTCCAGGGAGACTCAAATAATTCGACTTATAGAGTTTTCGACTTTACGCTGAGAGTTTTGTAAGGAAATATTTCGACTTGTAGAGGCTTTAGATTCCTCTCTTAACTCTAATTTTGAGTTAGAGAGGTAAAATAAATAATTCACGTTTACACGAGGTAATAAAACATGTTTATTTGCAACTTAAAAGTTATATTATGAGCTACAATATCGAAATCATCTAAAGTAATTTCCGAAATCGATTGAAATTGATCGAGCTTGTAAAATCGAAGCATTGCTAATGTCTCCAGACGCAGAGGTCCAATCGAGTTACGGAGGGAAAATAGTGTGCCAAAATGGCTTGTGATTGACTAAATATTTCGACCTATAGAGGGTTGAGAATTTCGAGTCAATGCAGGTTTTGGGGGCTTGCAAAGAGAAGGGAACAAAATTTTTTTCGAGTTTTGGGAGGTTTTCGACGGTGGGTTTGAAAGAGGTTCTACTGTATTTCGAATTAAATCACAAAAAATATCATGGTATCCACAACAGGACAAAAAGTACTATTTGGAAGTGAGTGTCAATCGAAAATTACATAGTCTTGCACCTTTGTGCATTACAACTTTATACAGCAGCTTTCCAACAATTGAAGTTACATTCGCTTCATCAGGAACATACGGAAGGATTTTTGAAAGACAGATTTTCTCTTTTGTGAAATATTGAAACACGTAACAAATTTCAGCGTAAATCACTCATAAAAAGTAAATATTTAAATAATAGGATTTTTTTTTTTGCAGACTATAAGATCCCAAAAGCTTTGTCAGTAACAGGCTAAACTGGAAGCAAGAATTCTGGTATGCATGTTTTAGTTCTAGTTTTACAATGCTTTGGCAGATAACAAACACAAGTTCCATTTTAAAGTTACTCTCAACAAAATAAATGGGATTGTTTCTAAATAGCATAATATAAAAAGTGCAAACCTGCTTGGACCACCACATATTTGTGATTTAGTAATTTAAGAATTTTTTTTACCAATGGCAAGAAACAATACGTAA
>BPLR01019204.1:52500-56727 GCA_021605095.1 Caerostris extrusa | reverse complement strand
AAACACAGGATATCCGCCAGGAAATGGTGTGATTGAGTTTGTAACCCGACATTATTGTTTAGAAAACATGTCTTGTTTCCAACATTGGTAAATGATTTTTCACAAAAAAAAAAAATGAGATGGAAACCACTCACAACTTTAAAGAATCTCAAATCCTTTCCCCATTTATGTATGTGTGTGTGTGTGTGTATATCTTAAAACAATAAATAAATTTTGCTTCCAACATTGGTAAATGATATTTATTTTCACAAAAAAAATGTTACATTCATAATAATTTTTTTTTTTACAAACAAACATTGGTTCAAATCTATAATTTAATTTTTTTTTTTTTTTTTTTTGGTTTTGCAGTATGCTCTTGACTCTCCAATCTTGGCTCACCCAATGTCTTAAAAAAAATGGGTTCTTGAAGAACACAAGTGTTCTCCAAGAACCCATTTTTTTTTAAAAAATTTTAAAAATAAAAAAAAATATCTAGAATGAATAAATGGACATTTCATTCATGATCAAATTATAATCCTGACATATTTTATCAAATTTTTCTTTAAAATAATCCAATGTGTGGGGTTCCATTATATTTCTATATCTTTCCAAATCTGGAATATGCAAAGAGTCCAGATTGGGTCTCGAAAAACACCCAATCATTTCTTCAATTTCCCCAGACACTTCTAAAAATTGACTCGTTTCATTCAAAGACGGGGATTGCAGCTGCAGTTGTTGTTGTTGGGGAATCTGTAGACACATTCTGCTGCGGTTGTTGTTGTTGGGAATCTGTATAAACATTCTGTTGCTGCTGCTGCTGCTGCTGCGGTTGTTGTTGTTGTAAATGATCCGTCTTTATTTTTTTAAATTTATATTGTCCAGGAACCCGATACACGTGTGTCGGCATCTGTGCCACATTCAATTTTCTAGTCGACGTGGGAGATATTAGATTCAATTCAGATGATAATACTGCCTCTGCCTCCACGACGTGTAGTGAAAACAAAGTTTTTTGATAGGTCATTGTTAAATACCGTGTTCCCGAAGGAACGCAGTAGGCCGAATGAGGTTGTAGCACAAACATGTCGTACTGGAATTGGTCTTCATACAGGAAACTTCCTTCTGGTACATCTTCCTTTTCATAAAACTTTTCGGGTACTCGGTAAAACAGCATGCCGGCCACAGTGGTTTGAATAATATGTGAGGTATTGGCCGCGACGGTTCTCACTCCGAATGTTGAATAGGCTTTTACAAGAAACGTATTCTTGTCGACTTTATATCCTAAACGCGTACATCCGTGTTTTCTTTTGCATGCACCGGCATGCTGTATCGTTTATGCAGTTTATCGAAATGTATTTTTTCAGACTCGTATTCACTCGCCACACTGGCTTCTTTGGTAGTCCTAAAAAAATTATCAATCATTCGGCCAAGCATCTCGTTCGGCAACATCCAAAACAGGAGGACTCTATCCATCCTCAGTCTGAGCATGAAGGGTACGACTGTTCTCAATAGACAACCCCATTCCCCTTTGGCGGGGTGTCGCAATCGAGGCACGCTGCAAGATACGTCTGTCGGAAACACCATGATGCTGGGCAAATGGTTGCCTGTGGAGCGCCGCCGCTGCTTTTATATAGCCATCGCCTTGCGGAAATGACGGTCTTCCTGTTGTGAAACTGGTCTTGCACAAGATTGCGCCACTGGAACTCGTGTGACTGGGTGTTAATATGCAATCTTGTGCAATGAATTTGGAATTGTTTCAAATTATTTTGGTTTGGTTATTCAGTTGCACACACACTTGTCACAGTATTTTTTTCGTACAAATTTTGTATATTGAATTTCAAACTTGGCAAACTTCCTGTTGTGAAACTGGTCTTGCACAAGATTGCGCCACTGGAACTCGTGTGACTGGGTGTTAATTTTCAATCTTGAGCAATGAATTTGGAATTGTTTCAAATTATTTTGGTTTGGTTATTCAGTTGCACACCAAACTTGTCACAGTATTTTTTTTTATACAAATTTTGTATGTTGAATTCCAAACTTGGCACATTTTTTGGGGTCTTGTGGACAAACACACTACCCAATGACATGTAAAGCGTGTTTCATCTTGACATTGGTAAATCACCATTGTAATTTTTTTCAAGCATGGAATGAAATGTCCAAAGTAATTTATTTTCTTCCTTTCCACTAGTAGGGTCCAATAGCGAATGATCCAGCGGGTACCAAGCTTGGGTATTTTTATAAATCTATACTGTGATGAATGTAATGAATCACCCAACACAAGTCCATATGTAACATTAAAAATATAGGTGAGCCAAAGACGCCAGATGAGTCAGTTATTTTATATAGTATATATATATATATATATATATATATATATATATATATATATATTTTTTTTTTTTTTTTTTTTTTTTTTTTTTTTTTTTTTTTTTACATCCGGTTGAGAGAATTTAGAAATCTCTGAGCTGAGAGAATTGTGAGAGCTCGACAACTTTCGATGAAGCCAGAAACCAAGTGTTTTTGAGAGTCAGTGAGCCAGATGAGTCAGTTATTTTATATAGTATATAGTATATATATATATATATATATATATATATATATATATATTTTTTTTTTTTTTTTTTTTTTTTTTTTTTTTTTTTTTTTTTTTTTTACATCCGGTTGAGAGAATTTAGAAATCTCTGAGCTGAGAGAATTGTGAGAGCTCGACAACTTTCGATGAAGCCAGAAACCAAGTGTTTTTGAGAGTCAGTGAGCCAGATGAGTCAGTTATTTTATATAGTATATATATAGTATATATATATATATATATATATATATATATATATATATTTTTTTTTTTTTTTTTTTTTTTTTTTTTTTTTTTTTTTTTTTTTTTTTTACATCCGGTTGAGAGAATTTAGAAATCTCTGAGCTGAGAGAATTGTGAGAGCTCGACAACTTTCGATGAGCTCAGAAACCAAGTGTTTTTTTCAGATTGACCAAATATCTATAAATAGATTTAAATAATTTAAAAAAATCTCTGAGAGGAGAGCTGAGCAAATTTTGCGTCAAACCAGAAATTAAAACATTTCATCATAAAATGTGTGCGTCTCTCACGCCTCAATCGTTTCAATGATGGACGATCCACAATTGTGCATGACATTGTCAAACTCGTCCCCTCCAAAACCTCGTGTTCCTCGTTCCTCCGTATCTGTGGAGGACCGATCCATAGTGTACTCGACTTGCTGAAACGTCGGACACCAGTGCAATTGAAACACAATTTGTGCCAGTTTCATCCCCTTGTCCAAAAACACAGTCTTGTCGCTCCTGTTTCTCACCACCACTTTGACGGATCCTCTGTACGTGGGATCGATGACACCCGCTTCGACCGCCAATTGATGGCGAGTGACGACCGACGATTTGTCTTTAACCATGGCAGCTATACGAATATGCTTTGGCAGGTCGAGTGGTATGTCCAACACGATGCCCGTATCGATGATGGCTTGTCGTCCGGGCTCCAAATAATACATAATGTCCTTTGACGCATAGTTTGGCACGTAGACGTCGTATCCCACCGAATCGAAAGAATTGGTGGGCGTCACTGCTCTAAATCCTTCGGGATCGTCCAACATTTTGGAAAATTGAATCGTTTCGGGCAATTGTAGAAACGGACACTCTCTATGACTAGTAGTAGTAGTAGTTTTGAATGATTTTGAATGCATGGATTGTGGTTGAATAGAATGTGAATAGATGTTGGAAGGCTGTGGATATCCAACATTTGGCTGTGGAGGCATAAAATGTGAAGAATAATTTTGGAAAGCTCGTAATCGGTTGAATATATGAACCATTTGGAGAATAATTATTATTTGGGTATGCAGGCTGCGGTTGAAACCAACCATTCACAAGAGTTGGAGCATACCCAACGGTTGGATGTGTTTGAAAGTGTGTATACAGAGTGGGTGGTGGTCCTTGATGAGGATACGGACCATTCCAAATCCTTGTAGAATCTCGTAGTCTTTTGGGCGGCACGGTATAGGGTCGAGATGCAAAAGTATTGCGCATCATTTTTTTTTTTTTTTCTTTCACCAGCAGGCAAGCAAAGTTTAAGATGTTTTCAGTAGGTAGTTTCAAGTTGTAAATGATCCAGCAGCGTCCAAGACTGGGTCTATATACCCTCCAGACCGGATGTAAAAAAAAAAAAAAAAAAAAAAAAAAAAAAAAAAAAAAAAAAAAAAAAATTTTTACAGTTGTTGGGCTAGATAACCTTGG
>BPLR01019204.1:0-50000 GCA_021605095.1 Caerostris extrusa | reverse complement strand
AAAATAAATCATTCTTTGAAGCATAGAATGGCAAAAAAGTGGGGTCATCACTTTTAAATTCTCTTTGAGAATTTAAAAGTGGGCCCCATTTTTTGTGTCAAACTATCTACCAACATTGGCGACCGAAACCGAATGGGACTTGACATTTTTTTCCTTGCCATTATCTATATACTTTTCTATGTTGGTGTGTGTTTTTGATGCATGTGTTCCCCGCATGGGTGTGATCTTTTAGAATTTTAACCTAATTTCTTTACAAAAACGTTGGTAAACATATGCGTTTTTGACCATAAACACACTATCCAATCAAGTTTTGGACTACAATCATGTCATGTTTTTTTTAAAGTCAAGAGACGGATGCCTGCTGATGTAGATAGGGTTTATCGCATCCTGTGGGTATACACACCCGCTGTTTTTTAAAAACTCAAGAGGTGGATGTCTGCTGCTAAAGATATGGCTTATCCCATCCTGATTTCTTAATAATAGGCGAGGTCACACTGATAAAGAGACTTCCTAGTTCCTGGTTCTGGGTGAATAAAAGCCCAGCGGGGTGCCGAGTCGAGTCATTCGCTCTTCTTTACGAATGTGCTGCCTTCTCCCCTCTCTAACATTCCTTGTTAAAAGTAATTTGTAAGCTACTATGGTTTACATTCAAGATATCGGATTCGTTGGCCACTGCCATTATGCCCATACAGCGTCGGGCACGGTCCCCGTAGAGATTGCACTATCCTGTCTACGGGACCCCTCGTCTGCCTGCATCACGGTAGATATAACGAGTGAACGATTCACATCTAAAAACTACCAAACCAACCAGTGGATCTTCCGGAATCAGTCCAAACTACCCTTTCCCTATAAGGGAAAGTACAGTTTGGACAAAGCTAGAGCCGTCATCAAACGGCTCTATGCTGAAAAGGATGCCGGGCAAGGTTTGTACATGGCGGTCAAGGGGCACTCACAAATGGACTTTTTCAAGTCTTGTGGGTTGCCCGTGTGCGAGATCAAGACCGAGGTACTTGGGGATTGCCCCAAGTACGACGAGCTGCCAATACCATCTGAGCAGCTCAACAAACCTTGCGAGATCCACCTCGCAGGCGATGATTATCGATGCAGCAAGAGGGTGGCGTTCGCCTTTGCCCGGTACCTAGAGAGCCGGGAAGGTGATCAGCTGCTGGTGCTGCAGCCCGACGAAATGGACGATGATGGCGAGGTCAACGAATCCGTCATCATCCAAATGAATCGTGATGAGACAAAACCTTTATGTTTTGTCAAAAATAATATCCATTTCACGATTTTATTAAAATAACTTCATTCTTTTTATTAGAATGGCAAAAAAAACGGGGTATCGTTTCCAATTTCTCATTCACATGAGAAGTTGGAAACGATACCCCGTTTTTTTTGTGTCAAATTATTAGCCAACATTGGCGACCGAAACTGAATGGGACTTAAATTATTTTTACAACAGTTTTTTTGACAATCGACCCGCAGAAACTGAATTGATGAATGTTGGTTGGTTGTGAAAAATTTTAGTTTTGTATTTTATCGAATTCTCGCTTCACCAAAAGTTACAGAGCTTTCTCAAATTTCTCACAGATCTGAAAGCTTGAAAAGAAAAAATATATAATATATAATATATATTATATATAATATAAAATAATTTAAACCAGTTTTTTTTTTTTTTTTTTTTTTTTTTTTTTTTTTTTTCGCTGTAGTCACTGTAGTCACTGTAGTCACCTCAATTCTATATCATCTCCATAAATGGTAAATTATAAAATATATTGTGCTTTAAGGTCTAACTATAGATATAGGTGACTACAGTGACTACAGTGACTACAACTAAAAAAAGTAAGCTGGTTTTATTTATTTATTTTTTTTTATATATAATATATATATATATATTATATATTATATATTTTTTCCAAGCTTTCAGAGCTGTGAGAAATGTTTGAGAGCTCTGCCACTTTTGATAAATCCAGAAATCAATCGTTTCCAAACTGCAGAGATTTGACAAATTTTAAAAACCCTGTAACAGGCAGAAAAATATGCATAAATGTTTTTTTTTTCCCTTGCTGAATGGATGCGTACACTTTGAAATTTATCAACAACAAAACCACGCGTTCTAATTTCTACGAAATTCAAATTAATATAAACTCATGTTTGTGAAAATTGCAACACCATGAAGGACTTACGCGAGTGAGCTGAAATTTTCAGGAAATGCAAATTAGCGCATGATATGCAAATGATTAGAATTTCAAATCCGTAGCGCATGCGTATGCTGAACAGCGCCCTCTGAACGGCGGATGGATCCGAATAAATAGACTGCTGTAGCGAGGCGTGTATGGTTATCGGTGGTTATTGCTAGTGGTAAACGTTAGCTCAATCGTTACTTATGCCTCTTTGACGAAAGAGAGCGAGATTTGAACAACTTACAGAGTTTGAACGGGGAGAATCATCGGCCTTCGTGAAGCTGGTTGTCTTATCGTGCAATAGTCGCTCGTGTGCAGCGTAACAGCAGCACAGTGATGCGTCTTTGGAAGCAGTGGACGGACGAGTGTCGGACAACTCGAAATCCGGGAGTGGACCCCGAAATGTGACGTCAGCTTGCGATGATAGACACCTGGTCTGCATGGCGCTGACGGACCGGACAGCTTCCTCTAGACAATTGGCAGCACAGTGGTCAATAGCTACAGGTGTTTCATTGTGTGCTTCATCAATTCGTGGCGTCTGCTGCAGCGTGAACTGCGCGTAAGGACTCCTTTATACAGGATCCCTCTCACGCTAAACCATCGCCGCCTGCGGCTACAAAGGGCCGCTCAGCATAGAGACTGGCGTGCTGATTGGCAGCATGTCGTGTTTTCTGACGAATCCGCTTTAATTTGTGGTACCATGCTGGCCGCATTCGTGTCAGACGCTATGCCGGTGAACGCCACCTTCCGGAGTGCATTATCGAACGCCACAGTGGACGAACACCCGGAGTTATGGTCTAGGGTGCCATAGCATATCATGGACGATCTCAATTGCTCAGAAATTGTGGGCAATCTGAACAGCAACCGGTACATCAGTGAAGTTCTACAGCCCCAAGCTTATTCCCTTCCTTCAAAGCTTGCCAGGCGCTGTATTTCAACAGAACAATGCCCGCCCTCATATCGCTAGGTCTGTTCAATCCTTCTTTGCAACGCGGCAGGTGCTTCTTCTTGGCCTGCGTATTCCCCGGATATGTCGCCGATTGAACATGTGTGGGATTTTGCGTTGGTCGGCTTCTCGCTCGTGATCCTCGTCCTGTTGCTTCTGCAAACGAACTTTGGGTGCGCATACAAACAATATGGAATGCTCTTCCTCAGGCAAACATTCAAAATTTGTTTGACTCCATGCCACGTCGTGTAGCAGCACTTATTACGGCGCGTGGTGGCTACACAAAATACTGATTCCGATCTTTTGTTATTGTTTGTTTGCTTTGAACATTTAATCATTTATTTGTACCACTACCACTCAACTGTGTATTAAATTTCATTCAATTATGACGATTCCTTCATGGTGTTGCAATTTTCACAAACATGAGTTTAATTGAAACCCAATTACATTAAGTATAAACTAGAGAAATATTGAAATTTTTACAAAAATTTTTAAGACAACGAATGAAGCTATTATAATATGATGCTGCCTACATCATAATTTGATCCCGTGTTCATGCTGGGTTGGCACGTTAAATCTTTAGGGCGGAATGATGAGGAGGTTCACGAGCAGAGGAGGGTCCTCTTCCTTAGTCCTTAAGACATTATTAATGGTGGATGTTAGTTAAAACCTAGAGTGAAAATGCGGAGAAATATCTGAAGTAACTTCCACATTCACATAATGCACCCTGAATAACGCTGCATCTATTACATATCTGTCATTTTAGTGGTGAATGACTTAAGTCAAAGACATTCGAAAACAACAATATCAAAATTTTGTTGTTTACAATTTTTTGAAATCACTTTTTTTTATATTTTAAAACAAGCCTTAACTACTTGAAAGGTATATTTTCTCTTCCTTTTTCTACAATGTATGGTTTTATTTTTTACAGCAGATTATTTCAGGGAAATTTTCGAGGTGAAAGGAAACTCTTTATATTTCAAACTCAGATTTTAAAAATCCGTTTTTAAAAGGATATTTCAAGATCAAAACAAAATCATCTTTCATTGTCTGTACTGCATTTCGTTAAACAAGATTTAAAGTAATTCGAAATATGGAAAAGTTGATGTAAAATTGTATCTTTATAGAAAAGTGTGCGATAAATATTCAAAATGCGTCATTTTGTGTTATGAATTCTACTGTTTCGAAAAACCCTAAACGTAACCAGAATTAAAATAGAAAAATTGGAAATTTAATTTAAAAGCAATCAAATTCTTTTATCAAATCATTAATCAAATCAAAAGAAGCTTTTTCTGCACAATTCTTGTTACCTAACAGCTTTGTTATTTTTTAGAGCAAATACGTAAAAACTATAGAAAAAAAAAGTAGATCTAAATATCAAAATATTTATTCTTGAAACTGACATAAAAGAATTATTCTGAAGGAATTTTTAACAATGTATTTACTATTTTTTTTATTTAAACGGCTAATTAATTATAAATTTCACACGTGGTTCCGACAACAGCATTTTAAATTTTTACAGTCTACTTTCATCGACTTGTCACAGCATTTCAAACTTTTACAGGTTACTTTCATTAGCTTATCACAGCGTTTTAGATCTTTTCAGCCTACTTTCATCAGATTGTCACAGCATTTCAAATGTTTCCAGGTTACTTTCATCAGCTTGTCACAGCCTTTCAAATGTTTCCAGGTTACTTTCATCAGCTTGTCACAGCATTTCAAATGTTTCCAGGTTACTTTCATCAGCTTGTCACAGCATTTCAAATGTTTCCAGGTTACTTGCATCAGCTTGTCACAGCCTTTCAAATGTTTCCAGGTTACTTTCATCAGCTTGTCACAGCCTTTCAAATGTTTCCAGGTTACTTGCATCAGCTTGTCACAGCCTTTCAAATGTTTCCAGGTTACTTTCATAAGCTTGTCACAGCATTTCAAATGTTTCCAAGCTACTCTTATGGCACAGCGTCACTAAATTTACAGCATCATAATTATGGAATGAAGGGGATGGTGTAACTGGGAATGAACGCCTCGTATCACACCTTTCCTCAACCAAACGGCATTCCAGCCTACATATATATATGCCTTAGATAAAACATCTTTGACTTGAAAGCACTGTCTACCAGGCCGCTGTAGATCTTTTGAATAATTTTTCTAATTGTTTTTTTAATTTGAATAATTTTTTCATTTAACAAACTTGGTTTACTTCATGTAGGATTACATCAAAAGCAGCAGAGCATAAATTATTTAAGTATATGAAAAGGGCAATATCTATTTTAAATAAAGCAGAATTGTTTTCCATTGAGAACTTATCTGATATTTTGAATCATGTATTTTTATTTAGGTTAAGGGTAATAACAGGTTTGCGATAAGCGACGTATAACTTACGTGATTCTAATAAACTTAAAGTAACCATGACCAGGAAACAATGCAGGGGAGATAAAAAGAAATCTGTTTTGTTTTGGAATACGCACTGATAAAATATGTATCGGTCTCATGGTTTACTGAAATAATATATCAAAATCATAAGTTTAGATTTGACAATTGGTGATTGCTGCATAGGCTAACTAAAAATAAAGGTGCTTTAAGTAGCATTTCTCCCATTTTAAAAATAACAGAAGTTTTATTCTGTTCAATTATACCGTAGTATTATTCTATATTAAACCATAATAGTAATTTTATTGTATCATTCAGATGTGTAAAGTTTTGAACTTGCCTGAATTTTATACAAGCGCCTGCAAAACTTTAAGCAGACAGCCATGAAATTGAAGAAAGGACTTGTTGAGACCAGAATAATCAACTCAAAACTCAGTAGAAAAGTAAATCATATGCAAATATCAGGAGCAAAACGTCACATGGGACGTAAATGCACACAAAACGCTTGCAGTTAAAACGCACAGTGCATATTACAGTAAAAAGAAGAAAGGAGCTATTAAAAAACATTATTTTCCAGTTCAAGTAAATTCGTATGGGCAATGTTTTGCAATAAGTCATTTGGACGACTTTACACGGGATAAAAGGATTGACAATCTTGAGGAAGATCATAGTGGACAAGCGTAGTCCAAGAGATTCGGATTGACAAAAGTGTCTGTTCACGAACTTGGAATTCCTTCTAAACCACAGGTACAGCTATAAGAAAGATGTGTGAAGGCCAAGAAAACAACGCTAAGTTATGTCCGTTATATCGTCGTACATAAAAGAAGATATCAATACCAGTCGGAGGGCAATATTGTTCGGCAGCTACCTATGGCAAGTGTCGCTCTTTACTGTGACCAAACGCCTTCATAATGGTGGCCTATTCACTTGCTGTCCAAATTCTATATCCCATTTAAAGCTACCCATTGGCGGTATTGTTAAGACTGGTGTAGGAACACAAAAAACTGGACATCATCAATGCTCTTTACAATGTAACCATTAACCATTGATTCTTAAAGCCATTTGAGAAGCAGGGACACGATTTTATCCCAGTATCATCAAGAAAAGAGATCGTTACATTGATCTCGAGAGGTGTTCTGATGAAAGGGTGGAATGAGTTCCAAATTTTCGTCGGAGGTACTATTATCGGGGATCACTATGGCCATTAAATGTTCTCCTTCCGTGTGTTTCTATTCCAAGATGCTATTGGAGCAGACTTCATTTTTATGGACGATAATGACAGGCCACACTGTACTCGAGCTCTTGAAGAACTTCTAGAAAGTGAAAATATTGCTATAGATTGCCCAGAGCATTCCCATAACATAAATCCCAAAGGACACCTGTGTGATATTTTTAGAAAGACATCTTTCGACAGAATTATATTCGCCAGAGAATACCCAACAACTGAAACAGATGCTCATTGAGGAATAGCCACTCTTACCTTAACAATCTAGTATTGAGTTTAGTCTAAAGAAGGTTCCAAACAGCTTTTTGCTGTTATGAGGGTCCTATCCATGCTAAGAGACATCTGTTCGTACTTCCTCCTCTTCGACAGACAAGTATTTGTATCAAAGCCAATCTTCCGATAAAGCCCTTTGTTTGTTATTATCTTTTCGTTCTATTCCTTTTTTGCGTCAAACGTCCTTTCTTCTTCCTTTAAATACAAAGTTCTGTCTCTGTATTAAATATTGTAATAATTTGTTTATAATTTGTTTCATTTATAGCCATTTAATTATTTCTTAGATATTATCATTTTTAATTGAAATTTATTACGGATACTGAATTAAAGACCCTAAAATTCCATTTTAAAATATTCCATAGAAGAAAAATGCAAAAGAAAATATATTTATGAAGAAAATAATGGGTTCTATAAACAAGAAGGGATTGAAACTGATTCCAACACTGTTAGGGAGTGAACTAGTATACAACGCGTTGGTTTTCCGAAATGAATGTGCTCAGCTCGAAACCCATAAACAACATGAAAATGTCGCATTTTCCTTTGGCTGGAGAAGGAGGGTAAGAACCCCCATTGACGTTCCAAATTGGGGATGCAGCGCACTATAAATCTGCTTCATATCTTCCATTCGAGTTACTACAGGTCATTTGTAAACAGCACACTACGAATAGGTTATTATTTTAAATAGTTATTTACATGAAATCAACAAGATAACTTTATGCATATTTAGATATAATAGTATGTGTTCATTTCAGTATGAAATAACACCCTGTCAAAAAGAAAAATACATTTCAAAATTAAATCGATAGTATAAATATAGGAAACACTCCGAATTGTGAGAAATAAATGAAAAATAAAGCACAATGCCAATAAGTTATCATTTCAATCAGATATTTGTATGAAATCAGCAAGATAACTTTTAGATAAATATGTGCTCATTCCGATATGATATAATACAGTTCTAAAAGAGGAAAATAACTTTCAAAATTGTAATCGGTATCATAAATAAACAAAAGCACTTCGAAGTGTAAGAAATAAATGAAAAATATATTATCAAAGTAGAATGGAATAGAAATAAAAAAAAAAAAATTTTAAACTTTCTCTTGGGTTCATTTATATTGGTAACTGATCAATGCACAGATTTCAAAACTTTTTTTCTTCATAAAACGGACGCAGTAATTGTCAATTTACAGTTTACTGGTTGAACTACCTCGCTCATTTGTAAAAAGGGATACAATAAGAAAAAAGAGATAACTAAATTTTTATAATTGGTATGCCCATTAGTAGTCCATGATGTATTTGTTTGTTAATATTTAATAAACAAACTTCAGCATCCAGTAAAAGAATTAATTTCAATTAAAAATTTCAGGCAATCGCTCATGGATACGCAATATTTTTAAATTTTTACACTCAAAAAGTGTGCATGGAAAGCTGAATATAATTAATGTAAAACATTTGTCTTACTGAAATGTTTTTGCTTACTTTAACCCACCATCCTTTAAACTCTTTATATTGGTCTCAGAAGAAAACTAAAAATACCATTGAACTCAGGGCGGATCATAAAAAATGCATTCGAACCCTTTCATTAAATTGAGAGAATTAAGAGGCGGTAATCAGGGAGGAGAGAGGGAATCTCCGAGTTAAATAACTTATAGTCTTATTTTACGTCACAGCTTATATACATGCTAAATTCAAAAGATCCAAATAAAAAACTTTTATAAAGGGCAAACAAACAAGCAGATTTTCAAAATTTATTGATTGATTTCAGTTTGCTGGTGCCTTATTTCGCTATAAAATCTATTGCATTTAATTTTTGAATTATTTAACGAGATTTTTTGATTAAAAAATTAATTTTTAAATCCATAGTATTTTTGTTGAATTAATGAACACAAAATTAGATCTTAAAACAAGACAATTTCAAAATAGCATCTTTAATGAATGCGCGTTATTTTTGTTGTAATCATTAAACTTAAAAATTGTATAACAGACCTTTCAAAGAAAGAAACTCTTTATCTTCAATTCAATTAGTAGAAAATCACGCAGAGATTAGCATTTGTTTTTCATTCAACTCCTTCGGAATTGTGCATCGACGTTCTAGTAAAAGCGAAATGTGATCAGTGGGAATGAAAGACGAAAGTGGCATAATATCCCCTTGTCAATCTATCTTGTAGTGAGATAGATGGAAAGAATATTTACTTAATAGATATCAAAACATTTCTAAAAAAAATCAAACATCTTGCAATTGATAACAGCGGAAAGGACATTTATTCAAGCTTCATGTAAAGGATCTTGAGTCAAGATATGTTCTTTCATTGATGTCAATGACAGATTCTTTCACTGACGTCACGAGTTTTTTGAAATGAGTGCCTATCTCAAAATTTTCAAAACTGTTTCAAAAAAGATGTTGATGGATGTGCAATAATCAAATTATATAATTCGTTTGTTACTAATTTCAGTTACCATCAAAAATTCTAAAACTAGAATAAATCTTCCTACCAGGGGACACAATAATAAGTATTCAATCATAAAATTTTATTTTCTTATCAAAATTATATTTTAATATTCTTACGGTTGAAACAAGGTTCATGTAAAAATAGTGTGCTCTAATAAGATTAATATACAAAAGCATTTTTGTTTGCTTAATGTTTTCATAATAAACTTTTTGCTGCTTTTCTATAGAATCTAGCTTTAATCTAGCTGCTTTTCTATAGAATAAATCACTTTCCTCTATTTGCAGTTAATTAACTCATAAATTTAAAAAATGGTCATTTATACAAAATTTAATCAATTTTTTTTCTGAAGTATCGTAAATGATATTTCAATTACGTCACTTCTGATTTGAGTCACACAGTTTACAATAAATTATGACAAGGTAACTTCTTCGCGCAAGATAATTTATTTCCGCTTTTACAAATGCATTTCAATCTAAAATTAAAAGACAAAAAATGTAGCAGATATATTTAAAGGAAGTTACAGTTCATTATCTTATCAAAGATATTATCTTTCAATGTACTCTTCATTATGCATGTCTATCCACCTTAAAATAGATGTTAATATTATCAAAAATTGTTTATTCAATAACAAATATGTTTCAACCGTGTCTAACATGTTAAATGTTGATTTTAAAATATCTATACAAAAAATTTAATGAATATAATGAGTTTACAGTGGAATTTTTGCAGCATTTTATCAAAAATTGATATAAAACCATTTTGTGAATTCCAAACCTATTTAGAGTACATTGGGTTTTGAATGAGTATACTTTGGGTAGGTAAATAAGAAAATTAATTCTAAAAAAAAATTCCATTTAGGGAAAAAAAGTTCATGTTGTGGAATTATAAAATAAAAAAATGTTGGCTAAATTAATGTATTGCATTGGATTTTCCTCGAGTTTTTGATTGTGGAAAAAAATCTTTTTTAAACGTGGAATTTAAATCTTCTACCAATTAAACTCATTCCACTTGCATTACATACAACTTTCAGAATTTATGAAAGAAATGTTTTTATTGCTATAACAGTTCTGAAATGGCTAATAGGGCTTTAATAAAGGTTACAGAATAAGTCAGTACAACTACACTATCGCTATAAATTTTGTCTGACTAATAATGACCAAAGGCAAAACAAAGCTCTGCATAAGATAAAAAATTTAGTTGTAAAAAGTCCTATTTTAAAATGCTTCAAGAGAGGGATTATTTTAAATGTATTTTTTGCATCAGAATTTGGTTAAAAATGAAGGCGCATAGGGTAGCAAGAAAAATATCATCCTTTTCCTAATGGAAATTGCTCGAATGAATTTAGTAACGCTTTCTCTCAACAGGTGATGTTATTTGCTTTTTGAAAAAGAAAGAAAAAAAAAGATCTCCGCAATCGAGAGAGAAGCCCAGTTCAAGTTGGTAAGGCTATGTATAGAATACGGTAGGATTTCTTCCGCTAGGGACTAACAAGTCAGTGATTCTGAACACAAAAAACGACTGTGCCTGGAGACGAAAATGTATATGCCACTTAGACCCGTTAGGAGGTAAAGAAAAAAATTTCCATAGTTTCACAATGCATTTTATAAATGCTCGTTAATTATGGAATAAAATCTACCTAGAGTAATTTTTCAAATTTGGTGTTTGTAAAGTGTACTTAATAGCTAATAATAATAAAGTATACTAGTAGCTTTAAAAATTCTTTGCTACATTTCTTGGGTTCGAAATCAGTTTAAAGGCTAATTTTCAATTTTGAAACCAAAATAGAAAATATTTTTAATAATTTTATATTTAAAAGTACAATGTAAACGATTAACAAATTTTTATTTTTTATAAAATAAACATTCAATCAAAAGTAATAAAATGGGATTCCCTAGTCATATAGAATTGTAATTGTCCTTATCGTTATATTATTTTGTGCTTAAAAATTTTTTATGAGCTTATCTTTTTATTTCAGGGGATTATTTTTTTTTTTAATGCTCCATGTACGAAGAGTATTATATACGTAAATGTACCTTTTTTGTTTCTCGTTAAGAAAATACTGAATAATTTTTTTTCTTTCTACTTTTCTATTGCAAAAGTTTTCCATTCTCTTTCATAATATATATATATATATATATAATAATACTTTTTTACATTTACAAGTAATTCATTTATCATCGATTCACTTTTATAAACTCACACAGAGATATTGAAAATCTAAACTTTTATTTCTGGTAAAATATTTTTATATTTTTTGGGTAAAATAGCAGAAAACTATGAAAAGTATTTTTATTATTTAAGATTCATACATTTTATATAAAAATATGTATTATCAATCTAATGAATCGAATAAAAGATCTAATTTCCAAAGTCTATACTTCAGATTTTCAGTTTGTTTCATTTAATTATCTCCAAGAGAAATTATTATTATTTTTATTGAATAATTATCTTAAAAGACTTATATGCATAAATTTGATAAATGTTTTGTAGTGAAGAAATGCTGTTCAATAAGTTCTTATGAAAAAGTAACTTTTAATGGATAACAGGAAATTTGGGTATACTTTTTCAATTACTTTTTTTTTTTTTTGGTTTAACAATTCTAGTGTGCCGGAAATTTCAAATGTATTTTGTTGTATTTCACAATTAATTGAATTATCCAGTTTGTTGGATTTCACATGCATGACATGAACTTTCAAGAAATGAATGAAATTTTCGAGGAATTGAAATTTAATTAATAAATTATACTGGTATTGTTTATATAAATTGGAAAATATTTAACTGATTAATTTTTTTTTCAAACGCAAGAGTATGATTTTTACATAACCACTAAATTAACCATACTTGTGTTTTTACGCCTACATATTGTTTTTATCAAGTTCCACATTAAATACTAGCTTTTCACAATATGTTTTTTTTTTTTTTTTAAGATAACTGTTTCATAAGAAAATTCTTGTGACAATTATAAAAGTAATGGGAAAATTCTATTTTTCAAGAATGACTTTTTCAAAGTAATTAAGTCTTTGAGTGTAAATGTGACTTATTTGTTTAAATGAAAAGATTTCACTGCCACGTACTAATATTCAGTAGCGAAGGTATAAACAGAGATTATCAATGAGCTTGTTTCCCGCCCGCGCCAAAGAATCACCAACTGAGGTGGAATTCTGGCAACTTGCCCTATCTTCACTCAGTTCACTTGTTTTTACTTTACCACAAACCACAACCCCCTCCTACCTAGGGTTGTTTACTTGCCAACCCTTTGCAGTTAAAAGATGAAAATTAATGTATAAAATTGAAATTGAAAAAACTTTGATTTACAGAATTACAATGAGTACAATGAATTTTAGCACAGAAAAGAAAATATGGTGTGATATTATATTACTAACATAAGCACGAGTGATCCAAAAAAAAATAAACAAACATGATAGGAAAATATGATGTACAAAATATTATGGCACTGTCTAGTGTACATAGTATTAACTAGCTAAAAGTAAACCTTTCTGGGGACTCGCGAAACTCCATTACAATTTGTAAAAAACATTTAGGTACATTATTATTATTATTTTTCGTAACGGAGCTTCCTCAAGTTCTGTATAATTACGTAATTTTTGAAAAACAGGAAATTTTAATCGTTCAAGGAAATAATTTCCTCTACAGTTAGCTTTTACTATTACAGTTCACAAATCTCAAAGGTTGACTCTGAATAAAGTTAATGTGGAAATTAATGAGAGTGAGAGAGAGAGATCTGTAGGATTGGCATACGTTGCATTATCCAGGGTGAAAATTTTACAATGTTTAGCACTCAACAAAATATTTCTATTTGAAAGATTTCAAAGTATTAAAAGTTTCATACTCTAGAATGTCAAAACCGAGAAGAACGCAGAATGAAAAATTTTTGTGTCAGATTATGTTTAAAATAGGTATATTATTCATGATTTTAACTCTTTATTTTCTTTATTGACGAAATTATTGGGGTTTTTTTTTTTATAAATAATCTGTGATTATTTTTTATATTAAAAATATAAAATAATGCAATTTTTATATTTATAAATACTTGGGTTTTTTATAAGATTTTCTTTCCTCAAACTAGCTGAAAGTTGACCTGGAATACAATCACTATTTTCTAAATGCAATTTTCAAATTCAGCCATTCCTCTTGGAATCTGATCAGGTGGACTATGATTTTCTTCATAGATAATATCTTTGACGTAGCCTAACAATTCATTTAATAATCCTTTTTCTACCCACAAATTAGAGCGTGGTATAATTTTAGATACAATTGATAAAACTAAAACTACCCGATAGTCACTAATTTTGCTCTAGAATAGTTATGAACAGTTGGAATGTTTTCGCAGTGAGTAAAGAAAACCTATCTTTGGCCAATTTCCTATTCAGTTTCCTACAGTATATGCACAATCTAATAGTGTTGGCAATTATTCCATATTTGTTTTTGACTCAAAGCCAAATTTTTATATTAAGATTGACTTAACTATAAATAGAGGGCAAAGGATGAAGGAAAATGTAATAATTTGAAATAAGTCAGTTTGATTCAAATGACATTAATAAATGCATAAAAAGGATACCAATAATATAAGAGTTATTAGCAGTAAGCATAGATATAACATAAATATCTTAATTATATTTTAAACAAGAAAAAATAGCAACTAATATAACTTTCTTTCTAGGATATTTTTAATAAAAACACAATATAACTACTTATGTATATCATTTTTCACCATTATACCTTTTATATATAGAGGCTTGATGGCCGAATAGCCAGCGCTCTGGCGTTCGGTACCACAGGTATCGGGTTCAAATCACGTCATTGCCATGGGTGTTTGTAGTGGTTCGGAATCCACTTTAAGCCGTAGGTCCCGGTCCTAATAAGATCGTAGAGTGCTGCGGGGGCATTGTTACTCCGCGTCCGTGGTTTGCCATCCAAGTTACATGCGCCCCTGGGTAATGCAAAGTGAGTAACATCGGTGCAGCCCTTATGGCATAAAAAGATCATGGTCTATTTGCCTGCTGCATTAGAAAAAAAACCCTTTTTTTTATTAGTTTCATTTTTAAAAATAATCCTAGTAATGATAAATGAAATTAAATTTAAAATTTAATTAATTAAATTTAAATTAATTTAATTTTAATTAATTATTAATTTTTTAAATACGAGAGTTATTATTGGTTTAAAAGTTCGAAAATGATTTATCTGTAAGTTTAACTTTTAAAGCAGCTGGAAAACCTTTTAGTGGGAAAACAGAAGCAATATAAACGTCAAGAATATAAGGACTATACCACCTTCAGCTGGATATAGATATAAAAAAAAACTTCGTGGCATTCTCAAAAACAACCGGGAACTTTGTCGCAGAGCAGTTTTGAATTTGACACACTAACAATATAACGAAAACACGTCTAAACTTTAATATATATTACTATGTTAAATGTCAAGTCTGGAGGATCAGTAGTTTTTTTTTTTTTTTTTTCCATAAAATGTATGAAAAAAAAATGTAACAATTGCTGCCTGCTATAAAAGACGAGCGAAGCGATAATAAGAAAAATGGTATTGTTTAAGTGAAAAAATTGCAGCAGAGTATATTATTGGTGATTTACTAACAATCAAATGAAGTAGTAAGAAACTCAAATGAATATGCTTGAGAAAGTAATGTTTTTAAAGAAAACCTAGCAATGCTTCTAAAGTAAGGTGTTATGAAAAAATTTGGAAAATCCTTTTAATTTTTTAAAAAAAGTTTTCGTGTCAAAAGTTAAACTTTTAAACTTTTTGTTATTAATATTGTTAATCTTTTTTCTTTTTTAAATTTTTTTTTTGTTACAATGTTGTAAATACTACAATCACTTTTATTAAATTTTTAATTTTTGTAGTTAGACACATATTTTTTCAAGGATGGTATATTATATTTATGTAATAAAATATAGATTTAGTGCAATATTGTTTACATTAATATTGTTTAATTTTTGCACAATGGTGGGAGTCATTGAAAATTTTTAAACTGAAAGAGTTTACTAAAAAAAAAAAAATGCGAATAGAATCTGAAAAAAAAAAAGGATATCAATAGTTGCAATTTACCGCTATTTGCATTAAACTGCAGAGATAACGAAATAATATATATTTAGTTTTTTATTACAAAAATTATCAAACATTTAAAATTCTTTCTGGGGCTTTTTTTCCATATAATGTATAACTCTAAAGTTCTTTCCTGTTTATTTAGAAATGTTTGAATTTGACTGGTTATCAGTAAGTAATCAAGTGACAAATTCTCATATAAATGCATAGCTAGAAAAGATTCGTTATGATTTGTGATTAAAAATCAAATATTATTTGCTAATCAAAGCGATGTGATAAAAATGCGATGTTTTATTTATATAGATTTTATTTGCTTGGATACCAATTATTTCTTTTTTTTTTTTTGTTAAAAAAAGAGAACCAGATTTATATTTTCTTTAAGAAGCGATTTTATAGCTAAAAACTATTGTTGAGGAGAATTTTCTTTTATATTTCATTTAAATTGAATCCGAAAAATTGTCTTTTTGAATTCGTGATTTGAATGAAACATGAGGAGCTTTCAAAAAAAAAAAAAAAAAAAGGACTTGCAAAATGAAGTGGTCTACAGACGAAATTGTTCTGAATAAGACATTAGATCACCTTTTCCAAACATGACTTTACTTGATTTAGATTTATGCTCAACCATTAGCTGCTTTATGTTGAATTATTCAATTGAGACTTAGTAAGGAATAGGAATAGAAAAACTTACAAACTCCCTTATTAAAACTCATTTACTATCCCTTATTAAAAAACTCTTTTTTGTTTTGTTTCTATGGCATTTTACCACATAAAACTGTGATTATTATTTTTGCCAAGAATGGACTTTTCCAGCAAGATTGTTTTGTTTTTCTTTTGCTCTAAATTTTGTTTTCGTTTTTCTTATGTAAACTTCTATGTTGCAGTTAATATATAACTGTTTTGTGCACATGCAATCCAAATTTGGAGTTTCTACATTCATTCATTTGCAAATTAGGCGCAAAAAACCAGTTGTTCCTTAACTTTTTGGAGGGCAGTATATATAGATGGCATATTTATAGCTGCCAGTTTTCAAAAATTCTAAGGCCGTTTTAATACCAAGAAATTCAGCTTGAAAAAAATAGAGTATTTTTTAAAACATTTAGTTCCATTTGTGAATTAATTTGTCTTATTTGAAGCAGTAAAATGGGCAGACAGTGTTTACTGCTGTTTTAAAATTATCTGTACAAACATTAAAACAGGAGCCCTGAAGGTAATTTAAGCCAATTGAGGAGTGATAGGATGAAGCAGAACACATTTGTATCCCCGAATGTTGACACACTTAACACTTAAAAAAGGAATAAAAACATGACTTAGAACCAACTTCACAGTACGGCGTGAGGCTGACAAGATTATGGATTAAGTTAAAAAACTGAGTTAAAATAGTTGCATTGGGTATACCAACAAAGTTATCCACCATAGCTGAAGATTAAAAGTACACCTCGCAGAATGTGAAACATATGATTTTGATGACACCTTGAAAGTAAGAAGCAGCAGGCTGGCTGTCGAGGGCCTGTTGAATATCAATGGCTGTTGAGTGGGATGAGTGAGGGAGTTGAATAAATTGGCATGCCATAATATAGAAAGGTGTCTTACTGGTATGCCGACGTATAATGCAAGAATCATGCCGTCTGTTATTCGGTGATGCTAAGAAAAAAGCCATAAATGTGATTCTGCAGATAAAGAAGTAAGAAATGCTATAGATGTAAAGATGATGACTGTTCTTATGCAGTATTCTATTTATCGTTATACTCTCAATCCTTTGTTGTGTAAATCAAATGTAATCGTAGCAATAAAAATATTCCTGGCTGCTGCAGACGACTTCGAATGACAGGTGCTAATACAAATTGTTGAGCAGAACCCCGTAGTTCTTGAACCATGTTCTTGATGTCGTAGTATATTTATAAGAACTATGTGTACAAGATGTCTGTAGTGCCACTCCATTTGACGAAGTGGCTACAAACGTTCACGTACTCCATTTCGTCCTTCCTGTGACCATATAATTTCATATAAATCTGAAAACAAAAGGAGATCGACAAAACTTCTGGTTATTGACCTTTGACATCGGTGTGTCAACATCGTTTCTAGAACTGTGTGAAGGAAAGTAACGCCTTCTGGGAAAAGTTTCAGACCAACTGGCTTCCATTTTCGTATCTCATTTTAGAAAACTACAATTCAACTATCGTCGATATATTTGACTCATGATTACCATAAGAGTCTAGCCAGTTAGCTGGGCACGAGAAAAAGCCTCTTTAAATAAAAAAAAAAGATGTTTTAAAATTCTGGAACATTTTGAGGTAGAACATAATCTCCTTTCCATGGATATCAAAATTTAAATACGTTGGATTCAAAAATTAGGAAAAATTAGAAAAATGTTTTACATTACCAAAAAATAAGTAAATTTTTCATAAAAAAGTTAAACAGTATATGTGAAGGTGCCATATAACATTATTAAATACATCGCTAAAAAAGGAGTTAAAAGCATCTGCAGTTTCTGCCTGCAAAAAATGCGTAGTGAAATATTAAAAACCAACAAATCTATTTTTGTCAAAATCAACTAATTAAATAATCAAATCTAAGCCATATTCAAGATATAAGTACTCGATATAATTTATCTAAAAACGATTGGATGAATCCATCACGATTGAGTGATTAGAAGTAGGCCGCAATTAATCCTATGGAGCAAGATGGTTGA
Source organism: Caerostris extrusa (assembly GCA_021605095.1). Classification (NCBI taxonomy): domain Eukaryota; kingdom Metazoa; phylum Arthropoda; class Arachnida; order Araneae; family Araneidae; genus Caerostris; species Caerostris extrusa. The sequence goes on along the minus strand of BPLR01019204.1, from coordinate 31,792 downwards.
ATGGGAATCCTTCTTTAATTCATAGACTGTGGCATTTCTGAGAACAGAAGGAAAGTCGAGGAAGACCCTAAGCTACAAGTGCCGCAGATGACCCCTATTTTCTGGTAACTGCAATCACTAATAGAAACAGAATCACTATATGAACCCATCTTGGATCTTTTCTTGTACCAACTGCTGGAAGAATTGTATCCAGACCAACTGAGCACAGAAGGCTTCACGAAAGCAAGGCATCCAGCATTGTTTGAACCCCTCAAAAACCGCTACCGAAATGAAAGTTTTAATTGGGTAGGCATGGATTTAGTTGGAATTTAAGTAAATGGAAATCTATATTTTTTATTTATATTGTTTTTAAATTGAACTTTTATTTGCAAAAGTAACTTAAGAAAATTTTTGGTTTGAAATATTCCATTCATATCCATGAGAAAAAAATAGATTTGTTGGGTCACGTGTATGTGTGGTTATCATGTTTGCCTTTTAATGACCACACTGACCTGTATGTCGTCCCAAGATGCACCTTTACCGTCCACTCACATAGGGACGGCATTCTTCATTCAATTATTCATTCTCACGCAGGTATGATTTGTGACTCCTTTATCATACAAAATAATAATATTTGACTATATAAAGCTCTGTTGGTGAATAAGTAGCTTCTTGAGGGGATCATAGTGTGAATGGGTTTGCCAGTACATTCTTCGAACCTGATCGAGCATTTTTTGGATGTTCTAGAGTGAGGTTCTGCAGTACTTAACCAGCCTCCTGCATTCCTTCAAAGTATTTGTGTTATCTCATCACAAAAATGTTACCAACTGAATTATTAACTATCATCATTTTAAAAAATGAATCATCACTGCAGTACTTGCATAGCTATTAGAGGTGATCACACTTCTTATTAAAGCGGATCACCCTTGAATTTAGATATTATATATTTTCATTATGTGTATTTTCCCGACAGAAAAGGAGCCTATTGCTTTACTTTTTGCGCCTAATTTTTCAAGCATTGTTTGATTATTGTTTTTGCAAAATTTCATTAAATTGCAATAAAAAATAATTTCACAGTAACATTTTTGTGTGTGTTTTTTCCTTAATTTTTTAAAGCAATGTATAATTTCACAGGAAACATCTTTGGTATTATACTTGGACTAGTAAAAGGAAATTTAACTGACACGTTTATTGTTATGAAAAGAATAAGTATAATTTTGGGGGAAAGTAGAATTTGTTTGCATTGTAAATTATACGTGCATTAGTTCCAGTTCCTCAACGATAAAATAATAAAATTGTAGATGAAAAAGTCTCCAGAAAGTTATGTTCCGATACAAATGAAAGAATTTCCTTCTCATTTAAAAACTATCTTATTATTTTATCTGTTTTTGGGACCTTGATTATTTTATTGTTACTTACAGAGATTTTCATTGGCTGTATTATTTGAAGTTACTTTAGTTAAAAAAAAAAATTTTTATTAACAGCTTCAGTTATCCAAATTTATCATTGAAAACAGAAGATAATCAAAGATTATGGAAATGTTTCAAGTTAATATTTCCTCCATATAAAGTATTTGAAAACAATAGTAAAAAATTAGCATCTATTTTCAATTCTTCAACAATTTTACTTCAACATAATGAAAATATATTATTAAAATATTCAAAGTGAATTTTAACCAACTATTATTTCTCTTTTTAACACTCTTTTAAGTGTTCTTATATTAAAAACCATTATTGTTCAAATCCAAAATCAATTATCGAATTATTATGGCATATAATTTATAATCACATGTAGATGAAATAAATAATTTTCATTTTCTTCTATAACATCATAAATCTTAACGGCCAATCAAAAAACTGGATTTTAAAAAAGCGGCAAATTCAAATGGTATAAATTTATTTTTCCTATTTTCCCTCTTATTCAGGATCGGTAAATACATCTAATCGCAATTTTTGGTGCCAAAACTATAAAACACAATTTTTTTTTTTAAATTCGATTAAAGTAAATTTTAGAATAATTCTGAAGACTGCTAGAAATTGTGCAATTTTTTTTTTTTTAAAAACAGATATTGCACAGATTTTTTTCTTAAAATAAATAATTCTAAACTAGCCTCTACTGAATTTTCTTACTTGCTCAATTTCATTTACATAAATAAAAAGATATTAAAATAATTGAATATTGGTGAATAATCAAAAGAATTCACTCGAGAATGGTAATAGAATGTCAATAAGAATTGTAATAACTTAGAATAGTAGGATTTTATGAGTTACCTTCAAATATTCACAGATAAAGTATTTCCTAAGGTAAATGATTGTTCGGTTGATAACAAAGAAATTCAACAAACAATTCATTTTTCAGCGATACAAAAGGATTCTATTGACTATTCTTCAGAAGCCACAGATAACATGGATAAGTGAGAGATTTTTTTTTTGTTTTGTGTTTTGCTATCTATCTGTATCAGAACACTTAAAGGAGTTACCCCGCTATTAAACAACGAATTTTCTCACATTGCTCTAAAAGTGAATTTTACTGAAATCTAAGACACTCTTTTCTTGTGACTCATATTAATAAGAATTTTATAAAGAACCTCAGGGAATAGAACTGAATCAAAATATTTCAATTGATATTTTAGGATGGAAGACGTTCATCGTGATGTGGAAAAGCTGCGAAGTTCTTCAGCTGCTAGTTCCACCAGCTCAGTAACTGAGTACGTGAATGAAGTTTTCACTGCATCGGAGCTTGAACTGAGTAAAGGTGTCATCGTGCAAGTTGCAGCTAATACTCAATGGGTTGAGAATCCTTTAAGTGATGAGGAAAGCGGAATGAAAAAAAGAAAAAACTCGGTAACGTTGTTGATTTCTCCACAGACGATGAAGAGTTCGATGTTGGGGAAAAGAGTTTTTAACGGGTGTGAAAAATATCAGGAAGATGTATTTAGCAGCTTTAATAGTTTTAACGTTTGCAATCAACATGGGAATTACTGCGACCTATTCTGCTACAGCAACAGTGGACATGCAGAAAAATAAAGCCTCCATTGACCCTACTGATGATGAAGTAACATGGATTGGCAGCTTAATGGCAATCGGAGCTCTCGTAGGAGGCACCGCAGGAGGTATATTTTGTTTTTATAAATAAGTGTATCTTTTTACATAAGATTTTATGTGACAAAACCCTTAAAATAACATTTTATTGGCTTTATTACTTTCGAATTGAACCGTTGATATCTTTCAGAAAGACTACTTTTATTTGTATCAATGTTTCTCCAGACTTACACACAGTTTTTTCCATATTCTAAATCATAAGTTAATATGAATTATGCTCTTAATATTATTTTTATATTATATTCATTTTATGTGCTGTACTTTATTCAAATGATTTAATTAGCTTTGTAAACTTTAACAAACTTATTTGTGATCAGTTAATCCATCTCATAGCGACTACGGGTTAAATTTTTGACGCACTAATTATTAATCATTACTGATGATTAAATTATAAATTATAATGCACATTTTTAATTTCCACTATAATAGATTTCAGAGAGTATTGAATCATGATTGAAAGTGCACAGATTTTTAAAAAATTTAAAATAAATAATTCTGAAAGGGAGAAATAAGGTTAATTATGATGGACCCAAGTTATACAGCAACTATTTATTCTATTTTTAGTTACATACGGATAAACATAAAAGTTAATAACAAAATAAAAAAAAAAGTTGTAACATTCAATCATGCGCGACAATTTTTGGTTACTACCGAGGAAGTTCAGTAAGTATATAGAAGGAGCTGCTTAGGTTCTGTAGTAAATGTTGCCAGATATATGAAAGGAGCCGTTGTATAACTGTTTTAGGATAATAAATGTGAAATAATAATGTAATTATTTCATCATGATTATTTACAATTTACAAATCGTTATTGTTTAATTTTTTACTTGATAAATCAATTTTCTAACTTTCTTTGCTTACTATAATGACTATGGAAGAATAGTTTAATGATTGTGCAGATGATCTAAAACATTGATTACTTTAATAAGCTTTCATGATTATATTTTGAAAACAAAAACAAAATATGAATTTTAAAATTATCATAACTTAAAAAATATGCTCTTAATATCTGCATAAGTAAAATATGCTCTTTTATGTACTATTCGAACTATGTATATTTCCGAATGTGTGCCAATATTTTATTAGGATTTACTTATTAGTAACAGGAAAAATAATAGCAGTATAATATTTTTATTAAGTTATCTCTGCCCCAAATTGTGTGGGTAATTTTTGGAAAATACATCACATCTATTTCTATGTAGCATGACTTTTCTGTATGACAGTAAGATTCAAAGTATGATATTCTGGTTGTAAGCAAAATAATGTTAAGCACTTTGTAATTTTGCAGCTTATATAATCTCGACATTTATGCACATTATTATCTGATACATTTAACTTTTTAATTCTCGACGATTGCTGATTCAGCTCTTTAATTTCCTTATTTATTTAATTTTCTTGTTTATTTTATTTAAAGTATTAGTATTCATTTTAATCTCACACCCAAATTATTTCTCTAATTGAATCAGAAATAAAGCTTTTGCAGGAACTTTCGGTACTTAAATTTTCTTCTAAAAAAAGGAATATTATCTGTGAAGCGTTTCTCAAATGGAAAGAAATAGCTTTTTATTTGCTCAATTTTATCTTTAACGCTTATTATTTCAATCAAATAATGTAAAATTCATATAATAAGTTATCAACATACGATAAAATATATATAATCACCTTTATTTGCTATATAATGCATATCTGCATTAAAACGGAAAAACTAGTGCAGTTCGTTATTTTAAATAAAATGGCCGAGTAAATGTAGAAGTTTTAAAACGTATTAGAATAAAAAAATTTATGAAAAATTGAATTAGACAATAAGCATAAAATAAAGAATTTACTATTTGCGTTTCACTTACATTCAGTAATTTAATTCAAATAATATAAATATATTTTAAAAATAAATGTCATATTACTTTAATAAACAAGGAAGATAAACGATAAACTAAACATGGAAGCTTAAAATTAAACTAAATAATTCAAAAGGAATATAAAACACAAATCTGGAATCTCAAGCTAAAAAACTGCTAGAATGATATCTTTTATTTATAAGATTTCATTATACACTTCATTTTTAATACAAATATTAGGTTGGCAAGAAAGTTATATCATTTTTTTTAGGAAATTTCAATTTCTTATATTTAAGCTCATAAGTGAGATTAATTAATGAAATATTGACCACTGTTTTCTATGACCTTCCACCATCTGCCAACAAGGTCATTTATGACCGACGTGTAAAAGATCCCATCCTTTGAAGCCAGAAATATACTTTTGCCCTCTGAACATTCTGAAAATTTCGAAATTTTTTTCGTTAAGAATATTTTGCAACGAGAGGGACAAGTAGCAATTAGATGATGCTAGGTGAGGGTGAGTATGGTGGATATGATAGAACTTCATAACCAAGAGCCTAGAGCTTTTCCTTCGTCCTTAAAGCCCCGTGAGGCTTAAATTTATCATGTTGGTAGACAATAGCTTTTCGATTGTCCACGTATTTCTGTATCCAGTTTGGTTAGCTGATCACAATATAGGTCTGCTGTGACAATTTGATTTGGTTGCAACATTTCTCAGTGGATAGAACCTCGACAATCCTGCCAAATGCAATGCATTCGCTTTTATTTCTTCTGCAAATTGTCCTTTGCAACGATAAGAGACGAACTGTCTGGCATTACCTTGGCTCTTTTCCTCACTACTTGTCACACATAATCCACTTATGGCACACAATCCACTTATAATTCACGATCCAAGAATGGCTCATATTGCTGTCGAGCAAGCAAAAAGTAATAGAAATTCGATCTACCATGTTAATTTCGCTTAATTTACTGGGAATCCAAAGACACTATTTGTAGACAAATCCAACGATGTTCATTATCCACTAAAGCCTTCAAAACGTCGTTTGGTCTTCCGGTGCGGCTTCATGTCACTTGAAAAGAATTTTTAAAACCATTTCTGAACAGTACACATTTTAACTTCAGATGAACTAAAGACAAAACTTAATTTTTTATCTTCCGTCGCATTATGTCCAAACTGGAAACTCATAAAGCCTAGAGTCCCTAAAATGAAGTTTTTCTTGATCCATCATATACCTCTATTGCTCAAATTTTAATGATTATAAAACATCTCTAATATCTAAAATCAAAACATGGAAATATTAGCTTTCGATTAATAACAAAATTGTACAAAGAACAACGAAATAATGAACATTTCAATTGGAGCAAAAGAAAAAAACGACATAACTTTCTTACCAACCTAATAAATTTCTTTCTCTATTTTATTGTTTTTGAATACTTCACATTTATTCATCCTACCTATCTAAATTATTGATAACATTCTAAATATTAGTTGTTTGAATTCTATAAATAAATATTCATTTGTTAGAACATTTGAGCAAAAGTTATCGTACGAAAAAATGGAATTTTAATTATTATGCTGAAAGAAATTCTAAAGATAACTAATTTTATAGATTTTTTTTCCCTTTTTGTTTCGTAAAAATTCAAAACGCTCCGTTTTCTATTGTCACCTAAATGTTTCTCTCTTTAATAGCTCTGTTAAGTTTTCTGAATTATATTCTCAATAGGAAGATTGCCCTGTTATTTAGATATTCAATTTCATAATATTCTCCAGTAAGAATATTATTACCTTCCAAACTATTATATTTATTGAATTTGCTTTGATGTTTAAATAAAGTCATCTTTAAAACTTTATGAAATCTGTTAATATAGTGATCTTAAGCATCTTCTCTTATTTTAATTTCTCAGATATGAATGCCCATTCAATTTCGAAGCGCAATTCATGAACATCGAAAATATTACATGCAATGAAAATAATCCAAATATAATACATTAAAGATTGCAAAATGGGCAATCATATAACATCTTCAACTTCGTAAAAATTTCTTGGAAGCCCATTTTTCTATATTATCCCCTGAACTTCTAGTATAAATTTTTGATATACCCACATATTTTCTACATTTTTTTTTTTTTTTTTTTGCAAATTTCCAGCATTTATTTAAATGACATCATACTTCTGCATTGCATTGAATACAACACTCAACATGTCTTTTTCGAAACTACATTTACATTTTTTACAGTGAAAGACTAATTCGGAGTATTCATGTTTCGTCGATGGTATCCCAAATATTCGAATAAAGGATTGCTTTAAATGAATCCCTGTTACATGACAAAAGTTGGAACCCAATATTTTAGCCAAAAATTCTATTTTAAAATGTAGCTGACCAACAAGTTGCTTGGAAGCTGTTCTTAGAGTATGAGTCTGGGAATGCTTTTTCCAATAAAGGAATCAAATAAAGTAATACCTATCTAAATAGTTAAATATCATAAGGTTATTAGGGATGTTAGACTATAGATAACTGCGATGACAGAGAATGGAACACATTTCAAATCTTTAATAAAAAGAAAACATGTATTAGGAGAATTGAATTTTCTACCTGATTACAAATTAGCAAATGTCAACTTGATTTATCCATCTACAGTAAGTAGCACAGTAAGTATTTTATTTTTCAAGTCTTATTGAGAAAAAAAGGACAATGAAGATTACAAACTTAGAATTCAGAGAAATCCAAGAAATTGTGCAATCTTATAGATTTCATATCTGAACGAACACCAGTTATGGCAATTATATCTGCAAAAAGTTCAATATAATTCGAGTTTTTTTGCATATAAATACAAATAAATAATTAAAAGACGCTAAATCCGACAAAACCAAATAAATATTATCATGCCATTAGCCACAACACGTTTTGGTACTTCTTTCAGTATTTCATGGAGTTGGACTGAGTTAAAATATAAAAAAAAAAAAAAAGAGATTAAAACTATTCTGGAAGAAAGCAAGACCTTGTGTTCAGTACATTGCGACTAAGCTATTCTCACAAAATTCTTTCTCCTATTTTCAAAGTATTAATATATGGACTAAATCTAAAAATCTTGATAGTTGAAACAATAAAAAAATGTTCCAAAATAAATGCAAAATTCTGAAAAACTGTTTAATATATAATTCTACTATATGGATATCCTTTTGAAATTGATAATTTCACTTACAGTTAAAATGATATCATTTACAGTTCAAAATTTGGTCTCTTTTATTTGCATTTGAATGGCTTTTAATGTTTTACCAATTAATTTGTACTAAATAAAATTTTTAAAATTATAATCGATACTTGTCACATGAATTTGCCGAAAAAATCCTTATTCCTTTCTGTGCATATGCAAATATATCCAATGCAAAAACGTTTTTGGAAAACATTTATTGAGAAATACATATAAATAATTTTTCTACAGAATCAGACTCACTCTCAGTGCAAGTTTTTAAGAGTTCAATGTACCTTCTAAAAATTATTTTTCTTACCGTTGCTTTCATCATTGAGAGTAAAACATTGACAAATAGCAAAAAGATACCGTTTTGTTTTTATTAAAAGTTTGTGATAGTTCGTCAGTAGCGCCTTGTTTTCCAATCCAAAAAGTGGCATTAAATTTTGTTTGCGGAAACGTATAGAATGTTGCAGAAGGCATCCGGTGACCATTCCTATACTAGAAAGAAATGTTTAGAATCAAAGGCAGAGAACGCGTTGAAGACGAAGAGCCCTCTGGTCGACCATCAACCTCAACCGACGATGCTCACGTCCAACAAATTAAAGATTTGGTGCTTGTAAACCGTCTATTTACAATTAGAGACCTTCCAGATGATGTCTTAATTTCAAAAGGATCGGTCAATTCCATTTTGGGCCTCAAACTCGTCAAATCTCGATTGATATCGAAAACACTTAATGCGCCCGCTTCCATTGCATTGATTCTTCGTGACTTTTTCGCCAAAAATGAAACCCATATTGTTCCAAAACCACCGTATTCACACCGTGCGACTTCTGGCTATTCTATAAACTAAAAAGACCACTCTAGGGACACCGTTTTGAATGGATTGAAGTTGGCAAAAGTGCATTGTGTCCGGAGGTGATTACTTTGAAGGCGATGAAATAAATTTGGAAGAATAAATAAAGAGTTTTTGAAAAAAAAAAAAAAAAAAATGGTCTTACTTTTTGGGCACAGTAGTATGTCAAGTGATTTTGATCTTGAATATGAGTTTAAACACTTTATATCATGATATTCAGACATTTCAAAAATCGCCGGAATCAGTTTCAGCATCTCACAAAGCCAAGCGTAACTCAAACACTAATAAATATTTTGACGTCAAATTTCACCCAGATGTCAAAGACAGTGCCAGCAACCTAAAAAGAAAAAAAAAATGAAATTCCATAAACCCCGGGAATTTAAATTGAAAATTGGTCTTACATTTTGGCGCAGTAGTATTTTTATGAAACCTTTAATACCTGCTCTATTCGCCTATATCTTAACTCGATGTATTTGACCAGAGTGAATTCAAAATTATCACACCATTTATTATCAAACCAAAATTATCACACCGTATTTTCCATTTTATTCAAATATTTAGTGATGTACATCAACCTACTGCCCTTTCATTCAACTATAAATTTTAATCGATTTTATTTCCTGCACGTGGCAAAAATTGAAAAAAATGCTGCTCTTTTTTATTGCGTGTCACAAAAAAAAGGTGGCCATCTTTATAATTGCTATAAGGACAACAATTCTTTAGTACTCTTTGATATCTACTGGATATTTCTAGCATTACCAATAACGGTATTACCAACTTACAGAATAGTAGCGTTCGAAATTTCGAAATATTCTTAATTTTTCTTAAGATTTAAAATTAATTTTCTTTCTTCTCTTTCCATTTTACTGACCCTCGTAGATGTAATTTCTTCACCTCCAATTTTTTATTTCTTCGGTAAAATAAAACAAGCTAAAAGTAGATAAATAAATCCAACTTCCCATAGATCTTATTTTTGATGCAAAATAAAGAGATATTGAATTTTTCGAAACATCAAGACGATAATTTTTTTTATTTCATTATTATTTAAAAATAAGTGAAAATCATTTTAAGAGAAAAAGCGCAGTTGAGAAATAAATTCTCTTGTCACAGCTATAAATGAGTCAATTGATTCAATTTTTAATTCTATCACTTTATTAGAATTCTCTGGTTGTTTTTCATTCTTTGGAATTCTAAATTAGTCTTATTTTAAATTTCCAAGAACTTTAAACACATAAATGGAGCCATTTTAAAATCATTTGCATTTCAAGAACGGCGTAAAGGTAGTTAAGTGTAAAAGAATTCAAAATAAGGAAGCAGTATTTTGTTTGAAAAGTTTTGACAAAATATTTACACTCTTTTATAGCCATTTATTTTTGTCTGTCACATTTACTTTCCATTGTCTTTTCTTTTATGTCATCAGTTTTTCAAGGTTACTTGAAACAGATAGTATTAATGTACACTCTGCACTTAATCACGGAAGGAAATTGACAATGAAAAGAAGAATAAAATGTTATTCTTATAAATTGTGTTTTCTTTCTTTTTTTTTTTTATTGAGTGATATTTGATTTAATCTCAAGGAAATAAATAATGTTTAAGATAATATTGTTTACTGGTAATCATAATAAAAAACAATTTAATGTACGCTAAATCTATATATATGAATGAATTTAATGTACATAATGTAGACATTAATTTGTTTATGTGCAAATATAAATCTACGTTTAGATATAGATAAATACACTATAAAGATATATCTATGTCTTCGTCAAAGAATTAGTAGCACACACACACAAATGTACGGAGAAAATGGGTGAAAAAATAGAAAGAACACTAATCGAGTTCAACTGAATCGAAACGTTTTGTCTTGATGTCAACAAATAATGAACAAAAACAAATATTTTTTTATTATTGAGGCAGAAAGAATGAACTCTTTGACAAAAAAAAAAGATATTGCTATTCTAAATGGCTCAATAAGTTAAAAGTGTATTTTTTTAGTTATGTTATTTTTAAAATTTTAATAAATGATTTCAAGTTTCAGGGACGGATGCAAAGCTAAATAACTGCAATATTATAAATTCAGCAATAAATTTAAACAATATTAATTTACACTGTATCGATCATTTTTTATTACTAGAAATGTGACACTAACTCGGAATTTTCCCTGCACTATAACAGGTGGGCTGAAAAGTTTAGGCTGGCACATAGATGGCGCTACTAGTATTAAATCCCTATGATTTTTAGTTAGCACTGACCTTCAAAAGACACGTGTATAAATTTGACAGCTGTTGCACTATTAGTATTAAATCACTCACTGTTATTATGGCCCCTACCAGAATTTCTGAAAGAAATGTTTCCTGTAATTTCAGCTTTTTTATAGCATTGATTATCCGGAATGACACTCTAAAACAAAAACAATCCCGTAATCGCTTATAATTGATTAATATTTGACCATTAAAGAGACTATATAAAGTAAAGGGCAGTAAGGACAATAATAATTATTACCATAAAAAACATAGTTATTTGATCCTTTTCATTTGTTATTTTTAATTTGTCACCAAATAGTCATTGAAGTAAAATGAATAAATTTTCAATTGTAATTTATTGAAATATTAGATTATATGTTACAGAAATCAGAAATAATTAAGCGTTTGTAATTTTTGCAATTACTGCTTAAATTTTTATCAATAAAATATTATTACGCAATTAAAAATGTATTAAATAATAAATGTTAAGGTTTTTATGCCAGATTTTTTTTTCTTTAAAACTTTCGATTTTTTTTTATCCTTGCGATTCCTTCAAGATATTGGACCATGCATACTCTGTTCTCTCCAAATCATAGGAATGGCAAATGGTATTTTTTTTCCTCCTAGCCACATGAGAAGTTTCTTTGAACAAGAATTACAGCATATGGGGCTTGTCTTGATCTCCAATTTTGTATTTGAAATAAAGGTGATATGCATTTTCATTAATACATTTGGGCTTCAAATGCCACTTCTCTAGATCTATAACAGAAGTTATTAGCAGAATGGACGCACTTACGTGGCATCATAGCTCTAAAAATATGATGTGTTTAACTAAAACGCAAATTACTGCAATCATTCCTTTCTCACACAAAACAGTACGTACTACTAATAGATGTCCCATTTTTATCTTTAGATCTAAGGCAGGAAACAGTGCCGACAGCATGACTGACGACGCTTTCTGTAGACTAATTAGCTCCAAAGGTTTTTAAAAATTCATGTCTTAAGACCATCCAGAATAACATCATCATTCTTCCTTGTTGTTATCTCTCTATCAACTTTCATTTTTTACTCGCAACTTCCAATATTTTCATTGCAAAAAAAAAATTAATGTTATGTTTTTAATTTTTAAACAAATGACCATTTTTCGTCATCTATAAATGTATCATCCAGACTTTGCTTGTAGATCTTTTCAATAATGAGTAGACCATTAATTTTCTACTTTAATAAAAATGGTTATCTTATAAACCTCTCCTAATGCGTTTATCTTACATTTATGTATTTCATTCATCATATGACTTAACATACTTTTATTTATTTGTTTGTCGGTTGTGATTGTCATTGAACTGTGTTTTTAAATCTCTTTCTAGGATATTTCACCAACGTTCTCGGACGGAAAGGAGCTCTCATACTTGATACAGTACCATTCGTACTTGGATGGATGTCAGTTGCCTATGCCAATTCAACCGGACTGATTTACTTGGGGCGCGTGTTGACTGGATTTTGCTGTGGCATAGTTTCTGTGGCCACACCCATGTATTTGGTCGAGATTTCCACTCCCGACGTCCGAGGCCTTTTGGGAGCTTCGTTTCAGCTGTTCGTTGTAGTTGGAGTGCTTCTCATCTCTTTTCTGGGTTCGCAACTCACCTGGCGATATTCAGCAGTATCTGGCGGCGTGATGAGTTTGCTCGCTGCTGCCTTGATGATACCAATGCCAGAATCCCCCAAGTGGTTGATGGCGCAAAAAAGACGAGGAGAAGCCAAGAATGCAATTGTTTTTCTGCAAGGGATATCCTACGATGCAGAGGATGAATGCCTCAAAATGGAAGAAGAAATTCAAGCTCAGCCTAAAGGAAGTGTTACATTCAGTGAATTGAAAGCCCCTACTGTCTTAAAACCGTTTATGTTATCAATTTTGCTTATGTTTTTTCAACAATTCAGTGGTGTTAATGCGGTTTTATTTTACACTGCTAACATATTTGAATCGGCTCACAGTAGCCTGGATTCCATTACAGCAACAATTTATGTCAATATAGTACAAGTTATTGCGACTTTAATTAGTAGTCTCCTTATGGATAGAGCTGGAAGAAAAGCATTACTTATATTCTCCGGTTCATGTATGGCTTTAAGCTTAATTGTTTTTGGAGGCTTTGATTTAGCACTCAGCAAAGATGCTTCCATCACTGACAAATACGGCTGGTTGCCCATGGTATGTTTGATGTCCTACATAGCTGCATTTTCTCTTGGATTTGGGCCTACACCGTGGTTGATGGTGGCAGAAATGACTCCAGTACGTTTTAGAGGTATTGTTAGTGGAATAGCAACTGCTCTTAATTGGACATTTGTATTCATTGTCACCAAGTCTTTTAAAATGGAACAAGATACCATGCACGGGTATGGAGTGTATTGGATGTATGCCTCGTTATGCGTGGTTAGTATATTTGTTACGTATTTCTTTCTCCCAGAAACAAAAGGCAAGAATGCAGAGGAAATTCAAGAATTTTTCGAACCCAAAAACCAACCCGTGGTGAAATATATAGCCTAAAATTCATATCAATACACAGCTAAAATTATGCTCTCCAAAGTATTAAAAAACAAGAGGGTTTTTTTTAAAAAAATGAACTCTCATATTTATATTCAAAACAACTAATACAATGAATTCTTAGAATTCCGTTTTTTATCGTTTTTAACCAATGGAATGTGATCTTTCTATCATCTAATCAACTAAAAGTGTCATTTTTTTTTATCTCCTCTATCTTCTTTTTCTTTTTGTAATGATATTGAGTACATGAAAGTGAAATTCACTATATGAAAATATTCATTTCATCTGCTATAGGTTGAAAATATTTTAAGCTGTGAATAAAATAATTTCAAACAAAACTACCAGACTACGGACATAAGTATTGAAAACAAAGTTCACATATACATTTTCATATACATTTCAGATATACATTTATATACATTTCAGAATATAAATATATGCCTCAAAGGCTAAGTTTTTTCATGTATTATAATAATTTGAATTTATATATTTTGTAATGCACAAAAAAATTATTTCTTTGTAATTTTTCATTGCAACAGAAACATATAACATTGAACATTTCAATTTGTTAACTTTCCATTCTGCTTCTCACAATCCCCTTTAAAAAGAAAATGTATTTTTTATATGTTCCTTTTATATCAAAAGAAATCTTAATTTTTTAGAGCTACATGTTGTTAACTGTGAAGCAAAATTAAACATAGATATTTATTGAGTTCAAAATATAAAAATAATGAATCCATTTCATTTTTGTTATTTTTTCATCTTGTCGTTTTCATAACTGTTTATAGTCGATACAACTTTTGAATCATAAAAAAAATTCCTTCATCGATTCAATCCATTTAAAAGATATCCATGTTTGTTTCTGAATATCTACATACCAGTGATTTTAAACTTTTTGGTGAATACTTTTGTACTCTAGCATGAAAAAATATTGACTTTGTTACAAATATCACGTTTATTTTGTATTTCAAAATAATATGTTGTTGTTGTAAATATTGATTGAACAATTGTAAGTCTATATTAAATTATATTATTTTGATTTATATGTAATTACTTTCTTCTTATTAGGAAAAAATGTTGTTATTTTTAATGGTTGAAAGAGTCAGCATGAAATAAAGTGTCTTGTTCTTTTTTTTTTTTTTTCTTTTTACAAAACATAATTAACTCACAATTATGATTAAAAATAACCCTAATAGAATATTTACACATAAAAAAGGAAGTTTGCTCTAAATATCAATAAAATTCAAAGCATTCATCTAATACAGGGGTCTCCAAACTACGGCCCGCGGGACAAATCCGGCCCGCCAGTGTCATCGATCCGGCCCGCGACAGCGAATGGCTTATTGTTGCTGTAATAAATTGGATAAAAAAATATAGAATGATAGTAACTCGGTTTTATTGACTTGCTAGGTGAAACTTAATGACAAACATACTACGCAGAAAATTAAACTTAAGCATAACAACTGACTGGAAATTACAGATAATGGCAAAAAAAAAATTAAAATGGTTTTGGCTTTTGGTACTTACTGGAGTAAACAATATGGCCCCAAGGCTGGAAAGTTTGGAGACCCCTGATCTAATAGATCATCTGGTTCATGACTTAAAAGTTGTTATTTTTAAATTCATCACTTTTTGATTTTTGTTTCAAATAGTAGAATGGCATTTTAAGAATACTGTTATTCTATTGATATTATTTATCAATATTTTACTTTACACAATTTAAATTCAACAAACTTGTAATGTTTTGAATGCTGGTTTTAAAAAATATCTTTAAAACGTCAAATTATTTTTCCTTTAACGTTGAATACAAAATGAGCACATTATTGTCAAGTTAAATGCCATAAACATTTTCTTAACAGAACGCTTGCAATATCAAATGTAGAAAAAATGCTTAAAACCCAAAATAATCTGCAATTCATGCTTCCAAATAAGGACCTCTATGCACAGCATGGTAATGATATAAACCTCATCAACTTTTAGGCTTAAGAAGTTTTTTTTAGCTCTAAAATTATTTCCCCCTAACATGCTTTAGTTTTTGTCAAATTGTTCACAGCGGAAAACCCAATTTCATGCACATTACGATAAAAACTTTTTAAAACTGCTCTTTTTATGAAATATCAAAAATGCTTGATAACGCTGAAGCACGTATTGCATATTTTAATTGACAAACTATGGAACTAAAATGCGGTTTGATATAAGAAATAAAATATGAAAGGGACACTCGCCATTAAAGCAAAATACCTCTTCAATAATAGATTTTCAGCAACGTTATTTTTGTGGCAGATCTTTAAATTGATAGTACAAATAGATCACCAATTTCGTGACGTCCAAATACTCGAATAAAGAATCTTTATTGCACTGTAATAGAAGATGATGAATCAAATATGTTGCGCAATTGGATGTATTGCTCAAATTCGGTTCAATCAACGGTACTGCAGTGGGTGCAGAATGGAGCAAATAGTCAATGAATTTGCTTTCTGATTCTCAGCTTATTGAATGATTATTGTTTTGCTCGTTCTAACACTAATGTACAGGAAAAGGAACACTTTAGTTAGTAATAATAAAACATTGACTTCCTTTAGGTTTCGTTGTAATTAAATTTATTTACTCAGAGATATGCAGGGATTCCATTCATCCCTCATCAGTAAGGGAGGAATGGACCAGCATTTATATAAATAATTTTATATAAATGATGAAAATTATTTTAAAAACAACACTTGTTATGAATATCAAATTCTGTTTGAATTCTTATTCTGATAAATAATAACAGAAATAGAAAAAAAAATTATTTTTCTGACAAATAACAGTAGGCTCGTCATGGGGCTGTTGCGCCTATGAAGAAGAAGACAGAAACGCAGGCTGTAATGGGAATCATTTTAAACTCGCTCTTGTGATAAAAATATGAATGCGCGCTCTCACAAGAGATCGTTTATTCTTATACTGGTCAGCATAAAAAAATTAGATTTATGCTCCCTGAAAAAAAAGTTCAATTATTCTAAGTATAGCATTCAAATTGCACAGCACGTACTGATTTTAAAATATATAGTTTATTTAAACATTTTACTGATTCATCTAAAAACTAATGTCATTGACAACTATATAAAAATGAAAACATAAAATAGTATTATTTTACACTATTTTATTAACAAATAAATAACATGAAAACTTAACTTAATCGTTTAAATTTAACGTTAACTTGTATTGTATTTGTTACTGTGATGTAAATTTTAAGTAATATCACTGGCAGTTATAAATTTCGGGAAACATGCTGGAATTTTTTGTTATTTCGCTACGGAATACATTATCCCTCATTAACATCAAAATAAATAATAATAATCCATCCAAAAATTATTTTATTTAAATTCAAACAAGCTTATGATATGCATTTTTTTTTTTTTTTTTTTTTTTTTTTTTTTTTTTTTTGCGACGTAAAATTTGAATTCAATTCAATTACTCCTTGTTCCGTGTGTAGTTTTTACATACTACCACATCTGTGAATCCTAAATGACCTTTCAATATTTTCGACTCCTCACGTTTTATATCTCAAAAAATAATTTGTTATGGTCAGTGCATTTGCCCGAGAAGAGTAAATCTTGATAAATTTACAATCAGTTACATTTGGTTTACTGACAAACATTTTAAATGGCTTCGATCGTGGTAAATCACATCCTTATTAGAAATGCTTTTCATCCAAAAAATCACAATTTTTATTCTTGGTACCTAATAGTTCATCAAATTCATTTCTTTTTTCATAAAATAGAACCAAATTCATTCCTTATTCTGAATGTAGTTTTCTGCATCTGTAAATCATGAGTCAATCTTAAAAAAAAAAAAAACTTCATAAGATATCCACTTTTCAGGAATCTATTTTTTATTGATACTTTTTTTAAAGAAAAAAATTTAGAAATTGTACGCAGCGGCCACACCAAGAAGTTTCAATTTTTTTTAAAGCATAATCTAATTTTAGATTGCAGATAATTTTATTGAATGCTACAACAAACTGCATTTCTTGTACTCGAGTATGCGAACAAAATTTCCAAAAATATTACTTCATATATAATGTACATCTTGTATTCGTACAAATTTATTAATTTTTTAAATAATATTTTTACTATTTCTCAGAGATACAATTACACAAAAATGTACATAGAATACATAAATTTACGAATGATATTAATAATAAAATCCCATGCACAAATTAATTACAGTCTGTGATAAATAAGGCAAATTAGGAAGATGAATCCTATATTTTTAACCCCATTCTGCATTTAGGACGGGAAGTATAAGTTGTAAGGAAGTTTAAGTCTTTATTATTATTATGATTATTATTATAATAATAAACTTGCTCTTATGTTAAGTAGAAGAGCTCTTATACAAATAAAATGTCTCTTATTTGTATGCTATGAAAGAGTAGATTAATGAAATTCGTACCTTTTAGGTTGAACTTGAAACATTTCTAAAGAAGAGCAAATAAACGAAATAAAAAAGCATTTGATGAATATATTCTACTTTCTATCATTTGCTGTCGTGAAAGATTCGATAACAACGAAAATGGGCAATTTACATCTGTGTTTCCTTACAAGAGAATAATGAAAATAAATACCTGTCCAACTAATGAGTCAAAGAATAATCTGAAAGAAGAAACAGTATTTATTCTTAAATTAGAGCAATGGACGGCATCCTTTAATTAGATCCAGTCACTCGGAATTAGTGGCGGGTTCGGCAGTAGAAGACTATTACGCCAATGATACAAGTCATGTTAAGAGCGTGCTCGGGGGGATTATCCAATGGCAGCATTTTTTCACACACCACACAAAAAGAAAGCCACTTTGCGTTCAACCTAAGAGCAGGTATATATACATTCCTCCAGTAGAAGGACACAACTTTTGGATCTTCTCACTTTTGGACTGCGTCGTTCTTGGAGACAATTGAAATAAAAGTAAGTCAATATTTATATCTATCAGTATTTACATCTGCCCATGAACGATACATTTAAAATTTTCAAAACTTCATTTGTAGACCTATCATTATGTAATTCTATATTTAAAAAGTAAAAAGGAACGTTACTGGAACTTGAAAAAAATTTTTTTTTTCGATCGATAGTAAAATATTTCCTTTACTAGTTTCTAAACACTAAAATGATACGTGTATTTACTTTTGGTTGCAATTCACATCTTAAAAAAATACATTGAATCAAAATCAACGCTGAAAATATGCCTATTGAAATCTAAGAAACATTTAAGGAAAATGGTCAGTGTCGATCTAAAAAATACTTTTAAACTGTGAATATCTCATAGTTTTTGAAAACAATACAAATATAATAAGTCTGAGAAAAAATAATTTCAGTTTCAATAAATTTTTATTTTCAATCCCCATCAGTATTCATTGTTATAAATTTTCTATTTAGAACATTCTAGATAGTCATCGGAATTAAAAAAGACAATATTTTAATAAATTAGTTTTTGAGAGCTTTGAATTTGTTATTTTAAAAGCTTTATTAAAAACTTGTAATATAAATTTTATGATCCCTTGAAATTTTGTATCAGCAATAAATTAAATTTACCTATATTTTTTTTTGAATTTATTTTCTTTTTTATAGAAAAATAAACACGAGAATCAATTGCTTCACATAATAATACAACATTTGAAGCTTTAAGGGTCACATGTAGATGAAAAGAAATTAAGAAAAAGAATGTCCAAGAGCTGTAGAAATAAAGAAAAATAGTTTATGGTAAAAGTCAGTAACTTTTCAAATGGATATTTGAAATAATTGTTATTTCATTAGAAGTAAAATTTTGGGCTAGAAATGAAGGAAAAATCGTTCAAAACGACTAATACACACTACAAATAAATGAAAGCATACATGTCGTTAAACATTTTATTGATGACATATTTGTATATGAATTAAGGTGAAGAATGTTTGGTATGCAGATGGCTTATGGGTAGAACTTTATAAAGTGAGATGAAAATCAAATATTCAATTTCAAGAAAAGAATCGAATAATTTCATTCAATTTTCAACTGAGTTAAGAAAAAAAACTTAAAGCATAGTGAATTTGATGGGACTAATACAGCTTACGAAATTTATTGAAGCTTACAATGAAAATTTTCTACTTTTGAATTCGTTAATAAAGATTGCAAGACGAAGAAAGTGAATGTTAATTTTTGAAAGAAATTAATGTTAACAAATTTTCTTGAAGTTGAAATGATGTAGCAAAATTTCTAGAAAATTAAATGAATTTCTGTTCTACGTGTTATTTAAAATAAACAAATATTGCTACTCTGAATAATATTTTTATCAAATTTTACCAATAATTTTTACATTTAAATACTTTTGGAATGACTGATTTTCATTTTTTTTTATCAGAAACAAACATCTAATTTGATTGACTTTCGTGATTTTATTTAGAACATTCTAGATGCATTCATCCAGTAGAAAGAAAACTCGTTAGATTTACACAAAATACTTTCTGAACCAGAAAATTTTAATTAAATCATTTATGACTCCAAAAGTAAAAAGTATGGGAATGCGTAAATCTTTGTTATATTTTTTTAAGAAAAATTAACGACATATTTACATTTTAGTAATAACATTCAATAAATAATATATTTCGGCAGATTTACTTGATACTCCTTTCCAAACAGTGAAATATTTCTTTTTAGACACATACTTTCGTAGCTTTGACTTTTTGTGAATTTGAAATATTATAGATATTGTAGTGCTATTTGCAGTTTTAATGAAAAGGAAATTCAAAATACAATATTTATTCTATTAAAATACAATTGAATGGCGAAAAGAAAATTTAGTTTTCATTTATGAAATGCGAAATTTGTTTCAAACTTTTTGTGAGAATAATGTAAAATAAAATTAGATGCCTTTTAAAATGCTCTATTTTTGTTATTAATTTAACTTGTAAATAGAAGTAAAGGAATTTTATAACAGATTATACTGAAATCCTTTTCTTACAAATTACAATGCATTTAATGAAAAAAAAAAAAAATTACTGTAGTATTTAGTATTTAAAATGAATGTTTAGTAAATTATATTTTTGTATGAAGTAGTGTATTACAAAATAGCTCTTTTGTGCAGTGAGAATAGCCCATTTGGCCTGGTTTCTGTGTGGCATGTGTTGGGTGGCTTCAACAGCCGCTTCTCCAGAGGTATTTGTTTTCTTCTAACATTTCATATGCCCGAATAAAGCAATATTTGTTCCAAAACCTATATTTGTTGCAAATTACAATAAATATTGGTTTGCAAATATTGCTTGCAAAATTATGCTCCAAAAGATACTTCCCCTTTTAAATTTTGAACCATTGTGCACTCGAAAAAGATTAAACTATTGTTTTCCAGAATAATCAAATATATTTTTGAATTCCCAAAATTGAAGTTCATAATTCCTTTAAATATCGTTTTCAACTATATAAAAATGTTTTTTATTTTAAAAAAAGTTATTTCTCTGTCACCGGCATATTCAGCAAATAGTTTCAACTGTCATTAAAATTCCAACATAACCTCATTTGAGGCAATTATCTTTTTTTTAATAAATCTCCTTAGATTTGAAAATTTATTTAATACACTTTTCATATATTTTTAAAATGATTCTACTGCTTAATAAGAATTAAATTTGTTATTTAGATTTATCTCTAGAATATTCGTTTTATAATGGCATCAGAATCTGCACATTGCTGGTTGTAACCAAAATTTTTGAACAATCTTAGTTAATCAATCAAAACATTTTGCGAAAAGTTATGATAATTCACTATGATATTATAGCTATGAATATGAGATAATATTTTAAGCAGAAATTTTATGCTATTGTACCAATGCTATTCAATTTTATCATTTGTTAACGTGTTTATCATTTGTAATCTATTAATTGTTAGTGCAGATTAACAAATGTAGAGTTAAGGTTTTTTTTTTTTTTTTTCAAAATCGTCTTAACAAAGATAAGGCTCCTTACTGTTAAGATTGGCAATTAATTTATACTATGTATATACATCATTATAAGCAAAGAATTCTGAACAAATGCATGCTGTAAGTGTAGACAACATTCAAAATGTATTGCAATTGAATGAAGAAACGAATTAAATTGACCATGTTTGCTTTACTACATGATAAAGAGTAAATAAAAATGTACTTGACTTTTTAACATGAAATACAAACAAATAAATTTATTATTAGAAATACTTTATACACCGAAGTGACAAAAGTCATGGGATAGCAATATGCAAATTTTCAGATGGCAGTAGCATCGCGTAGAACAGGCATAAATGCGCAGTGCTTTCGCAGAGCTTTCATTTCTGTTCAAGTTATTCATGTGAAGAGGTTTTGACGTGATGATGACCGCACGACGGGAATTAACAGACTTTGAACGCGGAATGTTAGTTGGAGCTAGACGCATGGGTCATGCCATTTCGGAAATCGTTAGGGAATTCAACATTCCCAGATCCACTGTGTCAAGAGTGTGCCGAGAGTATGAAATTTCAGGCATAACATCCCACCATGGACAGCGCAGTGGTCGACAGCCTGCACTTAACGACCGAGACCGGCGACGTCTGCAAAGAGTCGTAAATTCTAACAGACAAGCAACACTGCGTCAAATAACCGCAGAAATCAATGTGGGACGTACAAGGGACTTGTCTGTTAGAACTGTGCGGAGAAAATTTGGCTTTCTTGGGCTATTCCAGCAGAAGACCGACACGAGTGCCTTTACTGACAGAACGACTTCGCTTGCAGCGACTCGTGGGCACGTGAGCATATCGGTTGGTCCCTAGATGAATGGAAAACCGTGGCCTGGTCCGATGAGTCACGATTTCAGTTGGTAAGAGCTGATGGTAGGGTTCGAGTGGGCGCAGACCCCACGAAGCCATGGACCCAAACTGTCAGCAAGGCACTGTTCAAGCTGGTGGTGGCTCCGTAATGGTGTGGGCTGTTTTTTCATGGCATGGACTTGGTCCTCTGGTGTGACTGGACCGAACATTGACTGGAAATGCTTATGTTCAGCTACTTGGAGATCACTTGCAGCCATTCATGGACTTCATGTACCCAAACAACGATGGGATTTTTATGGATGACAATGCGCCATGTCACCGGGCCACAACTGTTCGCGATTGGTTTGAAGAACATTCTGGACAATTCTAACGAATGATCTGGCCACCTAGATAGCCCGACATGAATCCCATCGAGCATTTATGGGACATCATCGAGAGGTCTGTTCGTGCCCTGAATCCTGCACCATCAACGCTTTCACAATTATGGACGTCTATCGAGACAGCATGGCTCAATATTCCTGCTGAAGACTTCCAACGACTTGTTGAGTCCATGCCACGTCGAGTTGCTGCACTTCGCCGGGCGAAAGGAGGGCCGACACGATATTAAGAGGTATCCCATGACTTTTGTCACTTCAGTGTATATATACTTATACCGTGAACCATATTTATAGATATACTTACAGTATATCTATAGATATAGTTCAAAGTAAATTCCCCTATAATGTAAACGACTCTATTTCATTTGAAATATATTACTTTTCAAGGTTTGTTAATGTTGGGGGAATTAAATTATGAATTAAAAATTTTGTTTTTCATTCAGTTTGATTATTACCATACAAAATATCTTTCTTTAAAAATATAGCTGTGCTGTTTTCAACCAAATTTTTACTACTAGTTGTTTGCTTCCTTTTTAGCATATTATGAGCTTCAAAATGTCATATTAGATGTGTTTATCTAATCAAAATTCCTCATAAAAGTCTATCTATTTTAAAAATCTAATAAATTCTTTACAAAATTATTTAGAAAATTATTTCGTAAACATTTTTTTAATCTATCTTTCTTCTCTTCAATATTTTTTAGTGCTTTCAATTAACGTAATTTTTTGTTTGAATTTGGTTAAATTAAGAAAAAAATATACTCAAAAAAAGTGCTATAAACGTGCTTGTACCTATTTTGTTTAGCTAGTCTTGTTATAATTTTAAATGTATTTCATTCATTTCTTTTGTTTAAGTGGATTTTCATTTTGTACTTACTTCCTTCAGAATCAGTATTATTACACTTTGATCCGGGGCCTGAATGGCCGAGTGGCTAGCTCTCTTTACCACAGGTTTCGATTCCCGGCGGTGCCATGGATATTTGTAGTGGTTCGAATCCACTATAAAACTTAGGTCCCGGTCTAACATGTTCGTAGAGCGTTGCGGGGTATTGTTACTCCGCGTCCGTTGCTTATTTTCAAGCTATACGTACCTCCTAGGTAGTGCTAGGTGAGTAACGTCTGTGCGGCGCTTGCCTTAAGGCATCAAAGACAATTATCTAAGTGTTTACCAGCTGTATTAGGATAAAAAACACTTTGCCCCAATTCAAGCCTCTCCTCTTAATAATTATTGCATTTGATAATCAATTTCAAAATAGTTATCTTTATTGACCACTATTTTCAACCTCGTTTACAAATATTTATTTTGTATATAATAATGTAAATTCACGAATTGTTATTATTGAACAATTAGAAGAACGGTTGTTTGAATCCTCGGAATGTAGGCCATTTTGCTGTCCTTTGCCATGAACATGCAGTGTGTATGAATCATAAATTGCCCAAAGAGACTTCAATTTTGCTTCAGAATGCGGAATGGAAAATATCAATTCTTAAATTAAAACTAATTAATATTTTGGAATTATAATTGGTAAAGTTATAATCAAAATTGCTGCACAATCTTAATCCTTTCGAAATCATTGCGTTAATCATTTTGAAAATTTTGCGAAAAGTTATCGATTAAGTGTCGTTTTGTTGTGTTTTCTATTCATAATTCATAGTGATATTATAACTCGAAATATGAAAATATATATTATAAGCTCTCTTTTTCCCCCAACAGCGTTGTATAAAATAATAATCCCAGAATTGACTTTTTTTTCCCTCCAGATGCCAGGTTTTCGTCCGATGCTGGTGTTCCAGCCAAGAAGCGTCGAAGACACGCACGTGCGAGACTGGCCCGGAAGCGAGCGCACGTCAGAAGGTTTGAGCCCCCGGGATTTCTAGGCGTCCGAGGAAAAAAATCCTCCAAATCCAAGGATCCTGTTCCTGGTTTTTTAGGAGTTCGCGGGAAAAAGTGCCGGACAATCAGATCAATGAGCAACCTATTATGACATTGCTAGATATATCCAAAGAGAATTATCGAAATTTAAATAATCATTTCCTGAAAAATTGTGTTGATTTTATGGAAATAAACTGAACATATGAATGTTAATTCATGCTGTTCATAAAACAGCTGTGTTTCATGTAGTATTTGAATTTTTTGTTTCCGTCATATCTAGAACTAATTGTGATTTTTTTAGAAAATTCTTTGACTAAAAGCATATTGAAATTCTTTTACTAGAACTTATAACGTCTTTAAACTTTTCTCTTACTACTGTGTATTTGAAAACATTATTAAACACCTGAATTTAAATCTTTTAATAAAGAAATAATTATATCTTAATATAGTTTGCTTTCATACACTTTACATTTTTGATTAAACCTATAAACAATTATAAAATTTTTTGTGGTATATAAATGTATTTTTCTAAATCAAAACAATTGCCATCTTTATTTTCAAACAAAAAATATCTTGCATTTATGCTATTGTATATCATTGTAACTAATAGGAGCCATATTTCATCTCAAAAATTAATGAAAATTGATATCAAGCTTGAACATTATTTCATTGTACGTGGAAATAAATCAAAATCTCTTTTCCATAAGAACAAAATTTATTTTCAATACAAACTTCGTTTTGAAGATAAACTTCGCTTACATTTGCAAACAAAGTATTTTTCTAGAACATTACACATCCTTTGTTTTAAATTCACATCTTTCTTAAACTACAGACCATTATTATTGAGATGCGAAACATAGTCAAATTGTCTTAATGTTATTTAGTGCTTATGGATTTCCATCGAACTTTTGTATGGAATTGTCTTCTAGTTGTGGAGTGCGTTCCCTCCCCAAGAGTTAAAGCCTCTTTTCCCACCCCAAGAGCTAAAAGACTTCTTTCCGCCCCAAGAATTGAAAGATTTTTTACCGCCACCCCATGAATTGAAAGATCTCTTTCCAGCCCAAGGGTTAAAAGCTCTCTTTCCAGCCCAAGGGTTAAAAGCTCTCTTTCCAGCCCAAGGGTTAAACGATCTCTTTCCAGCCCAAGGGTTAAACGATCTCTTTCCAGCCCAAGGGTTAAACGATCTCTTTCCAGCCCAAGGGTTAAACGATCTCTTTCCCAGCCCAAAGGGCTAAAAAGATCTCTTTTCCAGCCCAAGGGCTAAAAGATCTCTTTCCAGCCCAAGGGCTAAAAGATCTCTTTCCAGCCCAAGGGCTAAAAGATTGTTTCTTAGCCCAAGGGTTAATTAACTGTATGCTGTTCAAATGCTTGGCATTTCGCTTAGCTAAATATGTTTGCATCGAAAATTTACTTTCCCCTGAAAGAGAAGATCTCTTACCACCCCACGAATTAAAATTTCTTTTACCGTCCCATGAACTGAAATTCCTGATTTTTGCAGGAATGGATTCTTTGAACTCCAGGAATTAAAACTTCGCTTCTTTGGCGAATTCTTCATGGATGCATCGCGAGCATATCGGTTTGCAGAAGATTCAAGTTGAGACACAGGTGATCGCTTGCCACCCCACGGACTGAACTGTCTTTTATGTTGGTGAGAACGTTTCTTTCCTCCCCAAGGATCAAACTGTCGCTTCTGGTCCTTCATTTCCTCAGACAGATGTGGCATCTGCAACGTCATCAGAATTTCCGATGGTGTCGATGTACTTTGACTCGAATTATCATGTTCTATAAAAATTGCGGGCGTCGATGAGAGAAGACTGCTGCTTAATATGATTTCAGCAGTGAGGCTGTGAGGACTGCGAAAAGCAATACCACTGGCCGACATCATCTAGTATAAAATAAAAAAAAAAACACTTATGAAGTTTTATATCAATGCCATAAGGTATCTCCACCAATACTATAAGACAAATTCATTGTTACTTTAATTTTTATTTCATTATCCCTTTCTTTAGAAAGATGCTCTTTTTCTTTATTTAACTACAAACAGTCTCATCGAGCACAACATAAATTTAACACGAGGATTACAAAAGAAATATTCCCAACATTTTTACTCACAATATAAGAATACATGAGAGGCATAGGACGGATGGAAAATAATAATAATAACATTCAATAATAAAAAAAAATTAATCTAAATAAAGAAAATCACTACTATACCACAAAGAACAAAGAAAATAAGTATAGAGGTACGCATTAATCATAATGATGGGAATTCACACATTCTATAAAAGCTAAAAAAGAGGGTTTAGTTCCTGCAAATGACGTCAAAGCAACTAGTCAGTGTTTTGCTTAAGAATCTTTCTGTTGTTTTCTACGTAAGTACACTTAAAAAGGATTTGTTCCACTTTGTATACCTCTCCAACAGTATAACTGCGCACATGACTAGATTTGAGATGAAATCTAAAACGGTATTCATCAAAATTATCATGATCTGATAAAAAAATGAGTCTACATTGAAAACCTTTCTTCATGTGACTTACTTTTAAACCTGAAATAAACTCATTTTTCCATTTGCTGATCATTTTTTGGTGTCAAATGTTATACCATTGGCATTTTTAAAAACATATTCGATTAGGTACTTCGTATCACTACTATGTGCGCTACTGGTGTGCGTACTTCGTTAGATGGTGTTTCGTAGCGCAGATCACTTTCGTAAAGAATTTGTAAATAACCTAATAAAATAATAACCTAACATTCCTAAATTATTGGTTCGGAATTTTCTTTCCACATTTATCAGACCATCAACGATAGATTATAGAGATAAAATACAACTGATATATATGTACTTTATTATTTTCAATTTCAAAATAGCATTTATTCTAGTGTACTACTTAAAAATACTAAATTTTCAATTAAAAGATTGGTGTAATGATTTTCAATCCTTAAAATAATCGAACCATTTTCAAATACTAAATGTATTAATAAAACACAAAAACATATAAAGAAATATGTTTGATTACGACTATCCAAACCATGGAAGCCCAGCTTAAAATCGTAATTTTCCCTAAAATATCGATTTATGTTTATTTTATTATTTTTGAATATTTTATTTAGTTTTTGAAATTTAATTATATATATATAATTAAAATAATTATATAGGAGAATAATTGAATATTAAAATTAAGTAAATGCCCATCTATCGTTTTTAAAGATGTGGTTCAAACATCTAGATCTGCTTAATGATCATGAATTCTGTACTAAAAGAAGTCACATTTAAATTACTTGTCAAGGAATTTAGATAATTATAATAAGTTTATGAATTGCCTGAACCTATATTTCGTCTCCAAATGCTGTCACATATTTCTCGTCTCCAAATGCTGTGCACATTTTTCATTAAATGCTGTCAAAAGAAATTAAAAAGTCGTCATCAACGATAATTAATTTTATGGACTCCTTTGCCAGAAAATAACGTCCATGAAATCTCTTTTCAGAATGTTGTTCTTAAATGCATAAAATCAAATTATAAAAAATAAAGAAGTTGAGTACTTCTCAAATATTTTAGCTTATTATGCTTTCTTTACTTCCCTTGACAGGATAAAAATACTCTCATTTTTTTTCCATTACTAAAATAAATACCACAGTAGCTTTCTCATTTGATGTACATACATGGAAGACTTAGTTTCTAAACGCAATGTTTTCCCGAAACTTTTTATACAAGAAACATTTCATCCTCAGCTTTGACTGCCTACTTATATCAAAGTAAAAAACAGTATTCTGGTATTAGCAATTATTATTATTGCTAAAAAGAAATTAGCATGTTGAATACCTTTTAATTGGAAATTGGGAATTCCTTTTCAACAAGTATCCAAAATATCGTAAAAGACTATTCTTCCAAACCCAACCGATTAAATGTTCGTATTTGTAAATAAGGGATTTCAGCTCAGATCCTTGTCTGAAAACAAATGCTTTTTATATTGAACAAATAGGTTCAACATTTCTTTATAAAAAGTAAACAGATTAATTTTTTATTGGTTTCTGCTTATATTTGCAAAAAAGAAATTCTTCTTTGTAAAACTGTCCCAGAACCACTGAGTATGCTTAAATGAATGAAGTAACTACAATAATATTAAAATGGGAAATAATTCGAAGTAAGAATTCATTTGGTCGGTAACTACTGGTGAGTTTTCATTTTGTTGCTACAAATAATTACTGTAGTTTCAAAGTACTGGCAAGGGTATGTAGTAAACGATCATACGATACGAAATTATATGTATTGAGAATCACAACTCGCACTACTGCATTAGATTCATAAAGTTAAATTGAGTTAGAGGTCACAGAAAATAATAAATAGATTTTTTTCTTAGCCAAGCTTAAGGAGCTCCCAAATATTTCTCCTGACTAACAAGGATTTCCACGTTAATGATGTCAATTTCTTCTGTAAAGGAACGTCTTCGAAATATAGCAGAAATAAAACCTTTTGCGTGGCCCACTGTACATTAGTTACACAATAAGAATCTTTAGGAATATTTAAAGCAATAAGTTTTTCTAAAAATTCCAAAAGCATCCAAAGGTTTGACTGTCTATATCAAAAGTAAAAACAGTATTCTAGCAATTGTTGCTAAAATCATTTCCATGACCCTCACTACAAGTGCAAATAAGCATTGTCTTAAACGTCATCCAAATCACAGCATTATTGTGTTAAGTAATAATAAAGTGAAAATATAAAAGGAATTACGAGACAAATGTATTTACCTGCAAAATAAAATACCTTGAATAAAACTGTAGAACGACAATAATAACATTATACCTTTGAATTAAGCATTTCAAGTAATATATTAAATCTTGGAACATCATTCGGTTTTTAGTAGCCGAAAGTAAGAATTCATTTTTATGAGAGTTGATTTGAAGGAATATTTTAAAAACACACTTCAGAAAATAAAAATAGTTTAAGGTCTTATCTACTAATTGAAATAATATCACATTCAAAATATCACTTGATTAAAGAACATTATTTTTTCTATATTTCAAAATTATCTCACTGCGGGGTTTAATGGATAAGATAATAATTTCATGCGTTATTTGCGCATGTTTTCAAAAGTTAAAAATTTTTTAAAACGTTTTTTTAAACTAAAATTTGAAACTGAATGGCTTTATTTTTATGGGTGGTATATATTTTAAATATTGGAAAAATTCACTGTAATTGTCGGTAGAAATCGGTGACAAATCATGTATTTTGTAATAAAATTTGGCGCAAAATTTAATGATATGCCTCTGAAACAAGTTCAAAATGTCTGACAATGTTTAGTAAATTTGCTAAGAAGTAAAACTATTAAAAGGGTTAATAGAATTTGGTGGCAAAGGGATCATTTCATTACACAGTTTGTCAGCACAATTTAATGATATAGCACTATCTCAAAAATATAAATCGAAATATAAAAACAATTTTAATAAATGTGTTAGGAATAAATTATTTCCTTCACATTCACATACTATCCCAAAATTCATAATTACAGAATTGTCAACTAATTAGGAAAAATTAGCTTTTAATTCATAAATTTTGAAAAAAAGTATGAATTAATAAAATGGACTTATTAGTCAGAGTACCTTAATCAAATTTAAATAATTAACTGAATAAACATCTACCATTACAAAACTTTAATTTTCTTTTCAGCTTAAAAATAAATTATTGATTAACGTTGTTGTTAAAATTGTTTATGGCGTTTAATATTAAAAGATGCTTTTCTTGTTCTTAAGCGATGTCGAACTAGAAAGCTCACGTGGCCTGAAAAACCTTCTGTTAGGCTCGAGAACCTGAAGCCCAAATTTGATCCAGTTCCGGAAAGTCCGATTTTTGGATATCCAAGAAAATCAGAAAAACAGTAAAAAATAGTATTTTCAAAAATCTCAACAAAGAATTTCTTCATCTTTCATCTTTCGGGAAAATTGGAACGTAATTTTATTACGTTTTGATAGGTGCCATTCAAGGCTTAATATACAGCAACGGTTTCATACTTTGCAATATTTTTGTCTTACTAAATTTTTGAAATAAATTAAACGATACAAATAAGGTTTATGGAATACATAGTTGCAACTTCCTTAATTTTTAGATTTGTAATTTTCTTCATTTTTTTTAAGGGGGGAATTCAAGATTTTCCGTTTATTTTTACAATTTATTAACGTTACTAATTATAGTATACTAATTTCACAATTCTTTTGGCTTATTATATTTTGAGAGAATTCTTGATTAATAATACGAATTACATACAAAAGTATTAATAATTTATTATGATGAGGGGTTTCTAATTTTTTGGCATTTTCAGTCAATTCCGAATTTCCATCTGAGAATTGACTCAGATGCTCTACTTAATGTCATTTATTAGAGAACTGAGCATAATCTAATAGCCCGCTGGCCATGGCCAGTTATAAGACATAATTGATCCAAGTCACGTTTTCAAGTTAAAAATGAAAGCATCTATCATAAAATTTGTAACATTTTAAACACTCATAAATGGCAAATTTAAAAATTGACACCATTTTAAAATAAAATTTATTTTAGTCCTAACAAGAAAATGCAAAATAGCTTTTTTAAATACACCATTGACTTCTCTATTTACTACGCAATTTTTTAACTTAATAGCATCCAAGAAATACATAAAATAACCAACAGAATTTAAAATTTTTCTTTCAACTTTCAGTTCAATATTTTATTGGAATAATTGTATTAATTTTTTATTAGCTTTGGATTAATGTTTTTATAACAGAAATTACCTTTTCTGCTTAAAATTTATTTTTGAATCTAAACTTTTGTATTTAATATTAAAAATATCTCCATGATTTTCCAAAACAAATTATTTATTAACAAAAAAATTACACTTTCAGTTACAAAAATAAAATTAAAAAAGTTAGTTATTGTTAAACACAAATTAAAAACTATTTTTATTAAATAATTGTTTAATGATATAAAGCCAAATTTATAAACTGAGACTTAAGTTTCAGGTCTTGAAATACTGGTCAATTGATAAAGCAGCAGG
>BPLR01019203.1:0-17902 GCA_021605095.1 Caerostris extrusa | reverse complement strand
TAGTCGAAATCATTTACGTATTGCTAAAATGTTGAATATAACAGGTAAAACTCAATTTTTTTAATTGGAATAAAATAATTTTATTAAAATGTAGAATAATAAAATTCGTGACGGATTATTTGTAATTACTTTCTAAAGAGTTATATGTAGAGAAAATAGCCTTTTCGAAGTTTTTTTTTTTCTTGTATACAAAAGTTTTATCAGAACAATTTTAATTAATTATATATCTAATACGTTGCTTAAGCTTTTTATTGAAATTTAATTAATAATTAAGGTAATAAGGTATTATTAAAGTATAATTAATTAATTAAGGCTTTACTGAAATTTAATTAATAATTAAGATAAGGTATTATTAAAAAGTATAATTAAGGCTTTATTGAAATTTAAGTAATAATTAAGGTAATAAATTATTATTAAAGTATAATTAATTAATTAAATCTTTTGAAATTTAATTAATAATTAATGTAATAAGGTATTATTAAAGTATAATTAATTAAGGCTTTATTGAAATTTAATTAATAATTAAGGTAATAAGGTATTATTAAAGCATAATTAATTAATTATTAAGGCTTTATTGAAATTCTGGCCATTTTTGTGAGATCATTAGCTAAAAATCTCTATCATTAATTTAAAAATGCCAAAGTTAGACATGTTTAAATGCCACAAAAAGAAACATTTACAACAAAATCTCTTTTAAAAGAAACAAAAGCTGTTGTTACGCTAGCAACGGTTATATTTTATTCTACTTAAAAATATTATTTCTAAATATTTTGACGTTAAATTGCTTGGATCATTATATTTAAATGTTGTTATTCCGTTGGATAAACACGCTGTGTTTGTGAAAACCTTTCTATTCCTTCATTGATTTCACACTTTTATTTTTACGTTAACGAAAAAAAGTTTGAGGCTTTAATCTGTTTTTATTTTTATACATTGCTATGAAAACAAGTTGTGGGGAAACTGTGTTACCTTCAAGAATAATTGAGTCATTTTAAATATTAAAGGTGACTAAAAGTTTGAAAGGTCGTTAAATTTCAAAATTTGGATTTTATTTGGAACTTTCTACAACATAATCCTTCTAGAAACTTCACTCTGTATTTCTTTTATGTTAATGTTACAAAACAACTATTGCAACCACGATTTTAAATTATTAGTTATTTTTAGTTAAATAATAGAGGATTGTTAATATACAAGGTGATTATAATTAAAGTCCCACTTTCAAAATGCTGTTAAAAAAAAGAACCACTCTTCACAATGAGTTCAAATTTGAACTGAAGATACTTGAAAAAGGGGGAAACAGTATGCCATTAAAAAAGTTACACCGATTTTGTCCATCCAATTTGGTACGACCTTGCCGTGGTGTATGGGCTTTCCACTAACAGTGTCACAACAGTTCAATGATTTGGAAGTCATGTACAATGTTTGGAAGTCATGTGCAACTCATACAAATACGTTGTCATTTCGATTCAAAATATCACTGGCAGTTGAATTCATTTTCTTTATGCCACTTACAACGCCATCTATTTATATATTTTGGAAATTTTTTGATGCGTATCGTTCCCCCTTCAATTATTTTCAGTTCAAATTTGAACTCATTGTGACGAGTGGTTCTTTTTTAACAGCATTTTGAAAGTTGGACTTTAATTATAATCACCTTTGTATATTATAAGAGGTATGTTGTTTTCTCTGCATGCTGAAGTATATTGAAAATATTCTTAAATTGCGTGTTAAAAAGATCACTGATTATCAATAATTAATTGCTCATTTGTTGTATTTAATTTTACATTTTTCAATGTTCTAAAACATTTCTTAAACTGATTAAGAGACATTCTTAAGCCGATTCAATACTATCTTCTAGACAAAAGCTAATTGCAAACTTTTTCATCTTTATTAACAAATGATTATTTTTATGTATATGAAATTTTTTGTGACTAAAAATAAATTAAGTAACTTAATTAATTTAAGTTTTTGTCTTTTAAATTAATTAAAAATAACATTGCACAAGACACACATTTTCTTTTACATAAAAATTGTAATTTCCTAATATTTTTTGGGACGCTGAAAAAGAAAAAAAAAGTTTGCAATTCGCTCTTGCTTAGAAGATATAGAGATAGTCAGAGAGGTCAATTTTCTGAAATGTATGAAGAATGAAATGAAGAATATTCCGCTTTATATAATATAAATTACAAAATATAATTATTTGTAAATTATATACCAATATTTATAAAAAGAAATGCATTAAAATATATGTCTCACATAATAAATATATTTCGAAATGTGTAAAACTAATACGCGTTTTTGTATACATGAAATACTTGGACAACATTTTTAAAAGCTTTTATAGCTATTATCGAGTAAAACCTTTGACACTAATTAGTCTGCTGGAGATGATGTCTGATTGTCTGTTGACTCTTTTAATTGCCTTGGACCTAAAAAATAAAAAAATATTTAACTGTCAATTGTATGCATGTTTTGGGTGAAAAGAAATGATCCAAGTGAAATTTGAGTTTTAGTTAATCGCATTATATTTTTAGAGCTGTGATGCCGGGTAATGCTGTTAATTCTGCTAATGTTTTGCTGTTGTCGTATTCTCCTGAAGAGAGTATAAGAGAATCAAATACCGTGGTGTTCCCGAATAATATTGGTTATGTTGATTGCCAGTTTGGAGTATAAATCCTCTTCCGAGGGAGGGTCCAGACGATGCCTGGCAACTGCAACAGCTGAGCAATCAAAGACGGGATGAGGAGCTCGACATCAGGGAAGATGTCACATTTTTATATTTTTTAACGCCATCAACGGAAATGTTCATATTTTTGTGGTGCTTCACCGCTAATCTTGTGAGAATAGTAGCTGTTTTTCTGTCGGGGAGCAGTCATGGTGCAGTCCATATCTCATTTGTAATTGTGAAGATAGCACATTCAGTGGCTAATTTCATGAGGTCTCATTATACATGATACCGAATATCTGCTATCAAATTTGAGTGACAGATTGTTCTCTTTAGTGCAAAACACTAATTGCATGTAATATAACTACCCACAACATTGCTTACCTTCTGTCAAATTTAATGATGGGTTGTTATTATATACTTGTCAAAGAAAATACATTACTCTCACATGGAATGAAATGCCAAAATTCTTCCCTTGAGAGAAAACTGATACAACAGGCATAGATGCCTGCGCTGATTATATAATTAATTTGCCAGTCAACCATTTTAATAACTCTGAAATTTCTTGAATTAATTTGTTTCTTACATTTCACAATATTATTTATCATTCACAAAATCACAAACACACAGGGGGGGGATTTTCTTATGAAAAGAAGGTAAAGATCGATTTTTATGTATTAGATAAAAATGTATGATGGATAAAGATTGCTTATATTAAGAAGGCACAACATCCTTTATTCATATCACCAGGTTATTTATAGTTACATAACAACCATTAAAGTCATTTAAAAAAAAAAAATTAAATCTTATTCTTTTTCACAATCCAACCCTTAGATAATAAATTCAATATCATAAATCAAAACACTAAGCCAAATTAAAAGGAGGAAAATAACTTATTTAAAAATGTAACACACTATTTAATAACTTAAATAATTTTCTTTTATGAGGAAAATATATTGCTACAGTTTAAATTAAAATGTGGCATTACATTTATTTTACTTTTAATATCTGACGGTTTTAATGAAGGTATTGGAACAATTTGTTGTTTGTCCACAACAGGAAAAAAAGGGAACTTTACGACCTTGCAAAACAAGCCATTAAGTGATTTGTTTTTCCAGAACCATTTTACTAATGACTTCCGTCTCTGGAGTAATTATTTTAACGGCGGAAAGAAAAAAAGGGGATAACTATTTTGATTGAGAATAACAAAAACAAAAAACATATCTTTTGTAAATTGCTTGAGAAATTGTTTTTTGTGCGTTTCTATTTCTTCATCTCTGGCGTGTCGAATTGCTGTAAAAGCTAATATTTAATGACTTCTAAACTGAATGTAAAAAAAGATAGTTTGATGTTTTTATTAGTGTTGTGTATACAAGATTACTATTTAAAAACAAAATTATAAGGCTACTGTAAATTGAATTGTTTAAAATATAATATACAATTTTAATTGTAAATTTTAATCTAAATATAGTATAATATAATCATCAAA
This sequence comes from Caerostris extrusa, assembly GCA_021605095.1. NCBI lineage: Eukaryota > Metazoa > Arthropoda > Arachnida > Araneae > Araneidae > Caerostris > Caerostris extrusa. The sequence goes on along the minus strand of BPLR01019203.1, from coordinate 13,748 downwards.
AGTTGATTTTTATTATGCCTTTCCAAATCAAGGAATCAATTTTCCAGGCAATATTGTTTATGTTGTTTTCAAATACCTAATACTTTAATACATGTCACTTAGCTTCTGGAACGAGTAGTTCAATATAGTTAAACGTTATAATGTAGGAAGTAGTAGCTTAACGTTAGGATGTAGTAGGGAATATGTAGAATTTAGTAGCTGAACCTTAGGATGTATTAGAGAATATGTAGAATGTAATAGCTGAACGTTAGGAGAAGTAGAGAATATATAGAATGTAGTAGCTGAACCTTAGGATGTATTAGAGAATATGTAGAATGTAATAGCTGAACGTAGAGGAAGTAGAGAATAGATAGAATGTAGTAGCTGAACCTTAGGATGTATTAGAGAATATGTAGAATGTAATAGCTGAACGTTGGGGAGGAAGTAGAGAATATAGGGCAGAATGTAGTAGCTGAACCTTAGGATGTATTAGAGAATATGTAGAATGTAATAAGCGTTAGGAGGAAGTGAACGTTAGAGAGGAAGTAGAGAATATATAGAATGTAGTAGCTGGAAACTCTAGGATGTATAGAGAATATGTAGAATGTAAGCTGAACGTTAGGAGGAAGTAGAGAATAGATAGAATGTAGCTGAACCTTACCTAGGATGTATTAGAGAATATGTAGAATGTAATAGCTGAACGTTAGGAGGAAGTAGAGAATATATAGAATGTAGTAGCTGAACCTTGGGATGTAAGAATATGTAGAATGTAATAGCTGAACGTTAGGAGAGTAAGAATATATAGAATGTAGTAGCTGAACCTTAGGATGTATTAGAGAATATGATAGAATGTAATAGCTGAACGTTAGGAGGAAGTAGAGAATATAGATAGAATGTAGTAGCTGAACCTTAGGATGTATTAGAGAATATGTAGAATGTAATAGCTGAACATTAGGAGGAAGTAGAGAATAGATAGAATGTAGTAGCTGAACCTTAGGATGTATTAGAGAATATGTAGAATGTAATAGCTGAACGTTAGGAGGAAGTAGAGAATAGATAGAATGTAGTAGCTGAACCTTAGGATGTATTAGAGAATATGTAGAATGTAATAGCTGAACGTTAGGGAGGAAGTAGAGAATAAATAGAATGTAGTAGCTGAACCTTAGGATGTATTAGAGATATGTAGAATGTAATAGCTGAACGTTAGGAGGAAGTAGAGAATAGATAGAATGTAGTAGCTGAACCTTAGGATGTATTAGAGAATATGTAGAATGTAATAGCTGAACATTAGGAGGAAGTAGAGAATAGATAGAATGTAGTAGCTGAACCTTAGGATGTATTTGAGAATATGTAGAATGTAATAGCTGAACGTTAGGAGGAAGTAGAGAATAGATAGAATGTAGTAGCTGAACCTTAGGATGTATTAGAGAATATGTAGAATGTAATAGCTGAACGTTAGGAGGAAGTAGAGAATAGATAGAATGTAGTAGCTGAACCTTATGATGTATTAGAGAATATGTAGAATGTAATAGCTGAACGTTAGGAGGAAGTAGAGAATAGATAGAATGTAGTAGCTGAACCTTAGGATGTATTAGAGAATATGTAGAATGTAATAGCTGAACGTTAGGAGGAAGTAGAAATAGATAGAATGTATTAGCTGAACGTTAGAATGTATATTTCACAATATTATTCATCATGTTTCAAAAATAAGAAGCACACAGGAGGGGATTTTCTTACGAAGAGGATATTGATATTTTATGTATTAGATAAAAATATATGATGGACAAAGATTGATTTATTAAAAGACGAGACATGCTTATAATTGACAGAAAGTTATTTATAGTTACATAACAACCATTAAATCATTTAATAAGAAAAATTAAATCTTAAATCTTTTTCTAAATACAAATTTTACAATTTAAATGCAGTATCATAAATCAAAACATCTGACAAATAAAAAAGAGGAAAATAAATCGTTTAAAAAATGTAACACACGATTTAATAACTTAAATAATTTTTTTTTTTATGTGAGGAAAATACATTGCTACAGTTTAAATTAAAATGTGACATTACATTTGTTTACTTTTAATATCTGACGGTTTTAATGAAGGTATTGGAGCAATTTGTTGTTTGTCCACAATGGGAAAAAAAGGAAATTTACGACCTTGCAAAACAAACCATTAAGTTCTTATTTTTCCAAGAACCATTCTTTACTAATGACTTCCGTCTCTGGAGTAATTATTTTAACGGCGGAAACAAACAAAAAAAACCTGGATGACTATTTTGATTGAGAATAACAAAAAAAAAAAAAATATTTTGTAAATTGCTTGAGAAATTGTTTTTTGCGGATTATTTTTTATCATCTCAGGCGTGTTGAATTGCTGTAAAGATAATATTTAATGACTTCTAAACTGAATGTATGTTTTTAATTAGCGTTATGTATACACGATTTGCTATTTAAAAACGAAATTATAAAGCTATTTTTGCTTAAAATATAAATATAGTATAATATAGCAGTAAAAAAGGGAGAATTCAATTGTGTCTTTCTAAATCACAGAGTCTATAATTTCCCAGGCAATATTGTTTGTTGTTATCAAATGCCGGAAATTTTGAAAAAGTCCATTAGCTTCTAGAATGAGTAGTTAAACGTACAATGAGGTAGTTCAACGTTAGAGTGCAGAATGTAGTAGGTATATGAAGTATATAGTAGTTGAACGTTATCGAAAAGTTTTCCACGTCCGCAATTCTGGATGACCATCCAGGTATACTATCTGAAGGCATTGTACTATTCTAACTGAACTCATGGGATGGACTTTCAAATCCATGAATTTATGGTATCCATTCTTCAACTTTACTTGTCGATAATCAAACCGAGCTCTCATAAACCCAAATTAAAAAGCTTGTCAATATTTCCTCTCCGACCATCAATGGTATTTATAATTTATTTTACTAAATCAATAATTTTCCAGGCAATCTTGTTTATGCTGCTTTCCAATGCCGGATACTTTAACACAGGTCAATTCGCTTCTGGAAGTGCAAGAATGCAGTAGTTGAACGTTATCCAAAGTCTACCATGCAGGCTATGCATCTAATATATGGCACCTCAATTCTGGACGAACACCTAGGAATACTATCTGAAGACATTGAAACCTTCCAACTGAATCCACTGGATGGACTTTCTGACACATAGTTTTAACGTACTAACTCCCCAGCTTTTTGTTGTCGATTTTCAAACCGAGCTTTCATAATCAGAAATTCCTCGCTTATCAACTTTTCCTCTTCGACCATCAAACTTATTTATAATTTGTTTTATTACATTACCGATTCGACAATTTTCCAGTCAATCTTGTTCGTTGCTTTCAAATGTCAGATATTTGACACATGTCAGTTCGCTTCTGGAAGTGCAAGAATGCAGTAGTTGAAGGTTATCAAAGTCTACTATGCACGCTATGCATCTAATTTATGACACCAAATTCTGGACGGACACCCAAGAATAGATTATTATCTAAAACATTGTACCTTTCTAACTGAATCCATTAGATTGATTTTCTGATCCCATGCATTTAACTGGTACCCATTTCCAATTTTTAAACAGTCAAAGGTTTGAAACATGATCCTAATTGCAGAATGTAAAGATCAAAAGCTTATCAAACCTTTTTTCTTTTTTTGACTTTTAAAGATAATTATAAACACCTTTTACAAAAATGAATAATTTTTCCCTTGGATGAACTCTTGATCCCCGGATTTATTTGCTTTCAAATGCCGTATATACTTTGTCGAGTTTCAACCGAGCTCACATTTAGAAATCCCACGCTTATCAACTTTTTCTGAACGTTTTTAAACTGTACGATAGTTGAAAATTATCCAAAAATAATAAGTCTACCACGAAGACAATGCATCCTTTATTTATGACACTGCAATTTTTAAAAAATACCCAGTTTCCAATATTTCTATTTGAAGACATTGTTTACCCTTCTAATTGAATCCATTTTATGGACTTTTCTTTAGTTTACCATAAATTAAATGCCCATTTCAAAAATTTTTAGGGTCAATTTATCGTACCCATTCCCCCACTATACTTGTCAGAGTTTCAGTAACTCTCATAATTAGAAATCCCACATTTCTCAACTTTTTTTTCTCCTGACCATCAATCTTTTATAACTTACTTAAAAATAGTTTGTAAAATTGAAATTAATAAATAATAAAAATTTGTTCAATTAAAATGTTTAATTTGAAATTAAAACTGGTATTTTTTTAAATAAATCTTGGATAACTAATTTATTTTAAAAATTTTTAGGGTCAATTTATTTCAAACCCATTCCCCCACTATACTTGTCGAGTTTCATACCGAGCTTAAATTAGAAATCCCACGCTTATCAACTTTTTCTCTCTGACCATCAATCTTTTTATAACTGTTCTTACGATCTTGAAAATTGAAATTAATAAATAAAAAATTTGCAATTAAAATGTTAAAGAAATTTCAACTGGTATTTTTTAAATAAATCTATATTAATTTATTTAAAAATTTTTAAAAATAATTTATTTTACTAATTCCCCCACTATTTTACGATTTCAAAGATCTGCAATGAATTTTAAAATAAATGCATATTGATAAATTTTCAATTTCAATTTTTTTATAACTAAAGTTCTTAAACTAGTTTGAAAATTGAAATTAATAAAAAATTAATCAGTAAAATGAAATTAAAATGTGTTAAAGAAATGTACTAAAAATAAACATGGTATTTTATAATAATAAATCTAAAAATTCATTTAAAAGAATTAGGAAATTTATTTAAAATTAAAATCTAATAATTCTAATTTCATAATCCATAATTCTAAAACAATTAAAACTTTTTCTTTGACCAAATCTTTTTAAAACAAAAGTTTGAGATAGTTTGATAATTAAAGAAATAAATACAAATAATTTGCAAAAAATTTTTTTCTTTTTGGAATTTTAAAGATTTTTAAAAAATAAATGAAAGTTTTTATTTAAAACTTTTAGGTCAATTTATCGTACCCATTCCCCCACTATACTTGTCGAGTTTCATACCGAGCTCTCATAATTAGAAATCCCACGCTTATCAACTTTTTCTTTCTGACCATCAATCTTTTTATAACTGTTCTTAAAATAGTTTGAAAATTGAAATTAATAAATAATAAGTAATTTGCAATTAAAATGTTAAAGAAATGTTGGAAACTGGTAATTTTTAAATAAATCTAATAATAATTTATTTAAAAATTTTTAGGGTCAACGAAAGTAGATTTGTCAATTAAATTAGATGTTTATCAATAACAATTTTATATCATTGTTCCAATGTCTTTTGTTATATCTAGTTAATAAAAAACTCCATATTTCTGTTTAACTTTAAATATGTAATTGTATTTTTAATGCTTAAATTTTTTCATTTAAAATCACAAAGATATTTCTAATAAGAATGTATATATATTAATGGTAGTTTTAGTATTAAAGAAGGAAACTGCAAGAAATCAAAATCCTTATGTATAAAATTAAATTAGTAAAATGAAATTGCCATTATGTGTTAAAAACCATGCACTAAAAATAAACATGGTAGCGGTATAATAATAACAACAGAAAACATAAGAGAATAAAAAAAACAGTCATTTCCTAAAATTAAAATCAATTTTCATAATTTGAAAACAATTAAAATTAACTACGGAACAAGGATATAATAATAAATCAAAGAAAATTGAAAACAACAAAAGTTTTGAGGACGTAAGATAATTGGAAAATATAAATATATAAAAAAAATTGACTGAACACACTTACTTTTTGGAAATTTAAAGATAACTATAAACCCTTGAGTCAAATGAAATTCTTTTGGAGATATGTTTTTTTTTTTTTTTTTTTTTTTAATATTGAGATTCAATTTTTAATTCAATAGTAGTTTATTGCTTTATTTTATACTTAGTAAAATATAACAGGTATGATATAAATTCCTATAAACAACTCAGATTATTCAAAATTTAATTAAATTTTTTTTTTTATAATCTAAAAGCACTAATTATATGTATTTTTATTTCTGAAACGTAATACTTCTTCTTAGATACTGAAATGACAATATTTCATAAATGCAAAAATTGGTTTAATTCAATATTTATTTACGTGCTTATTTTCTTATGAAATTTGATGTATGCATTAATAGTTGCAGTTTTAAATGAAATTTAACACAAAGTAATAAATCTAATGCCATGTAAGAAATTACAATAACTTATTATATTGCGCAATATTTGTGAAAAAAAGGTAATTTGAAAATGTTAATAATACGAAAAGTATTGAAAACTAAACAGCCTCAAACGTAGAACTTGTTTTGAGTATTATAGTATTAGGCATGATAACAAACATTGAGTAAATATTTGAATAATTCCGATATAATGTTTTTTTTCAAATCTTACAATGTTCATACATTCAAAGAATATATCTATTAAATTCCAAACTTTTGAAAAATATCTATAACAAATACATTAAAAAAGTAAAATGAATAATTTTAATATAAAAGAGGAATAAATTGCTTGATAGATTGCTGCTGGCTTAGTTTGCATTTCGTTGAAAATAAAATGAATATAGCATACTTGTATCCTATAATTTCTTTTATGTCTTTAAATGTATTTCATATAATGTACATCAAATAGCCTAAAATCAATTTAATGACAAACATAAATATAATTTTTTTGCCCATTGAATTTGCTAAAAATTTTTACATTAATTCATAAAGAGTTGGTGATTATATTATTAGAGCCCATTATATTTCTTATTTCTTTGAAAAATTGCATTATGTAAAATGGAAAACCCCTGAAGGTATACTAAAAATGTAAACATATAAATTCTTGTTGAATATTTTTGCACTATACGTAGTAATTTTCATAATAAGTTATTTTAAGTCAATCTCGTAGGCTGGTTGACATATTTTGTTTTAAGGCACATTGACCATATTTGGCCAAGCTGTGCCTATATGAAAAGTGTAAACATTTAAGTGACAACCCAATAAATAAAAACAATAAAACTACGTCCAAAATGGCGTTAAATATGTTTTTAAAAAATAAAATTAAAAATAAAATGTCTAAAAAGAGAGTAAAATGTACCATTTCAATTGCAAAATATCCACCAACGAAGAAAATCTGCCAGAAAATTTGTGTAGAGCCTGCTTTTGCATAAATTCAGGAAGCGTTTCCGAAACGTTATAAACTATAATGTCGCCATCCATTTCTTCAAAATCTCTTTCATACATTCATAAAAAGTTAAAAGTTAATTTCACATTTTAACATTTTTTTTTTATCTTCTCATACTGGGATTATACAAGATATATTAAGTGAAATGTTCGATTGTGCTGATTTAAGTTATTTACAAGGCAAAATATTTAGAGAGAAAAAGAAATAAAAACTCATACATGTCTCAAGTCGCTCCTGCACCATGTAAACGTAAAAGAGATATCATGTTCTTGCTTTTGCACTAATAAGCATGTTATGAATAAAGCTTCTCCCTTAAAAGTTTCTCTGTCCTTAGCAGGATATGTACGTTTAAATTTCAAAGAGGTTCAACTTCAAAGAGTTTATATAACTGTTAGCTGATTGATACACACGGAAATTAGATGCACCGTCCGTCTATCAGAAGTGGAGGTTAAAGAAGCATGTTGCCTATATAAATGCCGAAATATTTCAGAGTTGATGCTTTCCTGGTTTTTTCCAGCATTTCCTTAGACACACATTACCATTCCCAACTAAAACGGGAATCAAAATAATGATATTATTATTAGTCAAATTAAAACAAATCAATGCAGAATAATCCACCAAGTGACAAAAAATATCAGCATAGCTAAATGTATGCGAGAAACCAAAATAATCTTTAAATATGTGAAATCGCATAAGGATAAGGATATCGTAATACCATAATCGGAAAAATTACGAGGCCATTATTCTTGTCGTCGAAAAAAAAAAAACAAGGAGGAAGGCGAACATCACTAAGGAGATATCTAGAATATAATTCAGATTCAAACAGAGTGCCATAGCTGAGAACTTTAATTGCCACAAACTTGCTGATGATCACAACTTGCTGAATAGTAACAATAATGCTAGGTAACATAGATAATTGAAATATCTTGATATTTAGCTAGATACTGCTTTTAGAAAATATATGCAATTTGTTAAAAGAAAAATATTCTTCCAACAGCAGTGTGCTTTCTAGCAGTTTATTGACCGGATCTTTTTTCGTTGAATCGAAAACTTTTTCTGACCACAACAGTGTGAAGATTTTGTCAAGATTCAATATCCAAGCGATTCACAAATCTTCATCTAAAGATAAATCTGGGATCCTCTAATCCACTCTGATAGAAGTACAATCAGAATATCTCTCTAAATTCTTATGAGGTCACTTAAAGCACAGTTTTCATTTATAGACGCGATGTCATTAAACCTCATGAAAGGCGTTTCTGTGGAACAATTCAATATGATTTAATTTTTATGGACAATGAAATGAAGCCAACTTGAGCAAGGGTATCTACCGTATGTTGATGCAGTGAAATCATGAGATGGAACTTCTCAAAAAATAAGTTTGGAATATTCAAGATAGTTAGGCAGGTGATGGGGCAAGATCCAGACTTGCCTTAACTACACAAAAAAATTATTTTATTCTAAACCAGAATTAATTAAAAATTAAAAATTAAAAATAGGGAAATAGTACATAAAATTGTTAAATACTACAAGAAAATTTTTAATTGTGGTAAAATGTATCATTTAAAATGAGGCAAAAATCTTCAATTTAATCAATTTTAAAATTTAATAATCTATATTCATGTTTTTCTATCTAAATTTTCAGCAATGATAAAATTTGTTCGAAATACATGATGATTTATAGGTTAAAATGTTAAAAATTCACAATTTTGTTTTGTTGTTTCTAATGCAGCTGGCAAACACTTAGACTGCTTGGTCTTGGATGCCTTAAGGCAAGCGCTGCACAAACGTTACTCACTTTGCATTATCCAGGGGGCGCGTGTAACTTGAAGACAAGCCACGGACGCGGAGTAATAATGTCCCGCAACGCTCTACGATCCTGTTAAACCGGGACCTACGGTTTAAAGAGGATTCCGAACTACTACACACATCCATGACACCGCCGGGACTCGAATCCGAAACCTGTGGTACCGAGCACCAGAGCGCTAGCCACTCGGCCATTCAGGCCCCACAATTTAAAAAGAGTTGTAATCACAAAAATTTAAAAGTAAATGTTTAAAACTACTTTTTATTGTGTTCAATTTCATCTTCAAAACTATCAGTCTTCGTGACTGCCTTAAAAACACACTCGGATATACAATCAGAGGACTTTGATATATCAAATCTGTTTGTATGAGATGTGTACGTATGTATCTGTGGTTTTATTTTTAAATTATTAAATTTTTGTGCAGATGAGGTACCAAAAACAAGCATATTTTTATCGTCGCATTCTTGAAGTTTTCCAATTTACAGTCTTTTTTTGATAATTTATACTTGGAATTAGTAGAACAAGTAGATTGAGCAGAAAATAAAGTTTTTGAATCTGTATACATGCTAGTATAAGATAAATCATAAATATAAATTGCCTGTGTTTTTAAAGATATTGATTGCAAATAGGAAATATCTTTCTTGTAAATATGGGAAATGAAATGTCTGTTTGATTTCCTGTTTCCTGAAATTCTTTTTAAAACTGAGTACTTATGGATGTAAAGATAGATTTTATTTTTCAGCGTTGATGGTGGAAAATTTCCGGTCTATCATTTTTCTTGCATCTGCATTAGAAATATTTTGACAAACTTTTATTTCCTGAATTTATTTCTCTATTTTCTATAAATGGAAATATTTGAAACTGGGTAAAATAAATTGTCAGCAATTTACTCATTTTAGTTATTACTGGTAGTCTGTAGCAGAATGGCTGGTAGATGCACTTATTGGAACAATTTGAGCATCTTAGCAAGCACTATAAAATTTGTTGTAAAATTTAAATTTAAGACATCCAAGAAGATTTGGGATATATAGTCTGACTGGACAAGTTAAATATCCAACTTAAAAATTGCTGGAAATAGCAAAACAGTAAATTTTAATATAACGCTGTGATACTTTAAGTAGAATAAAGAATTTGATCACTAAATCCTGCAACAATATCTGTTTCATTTGTATATATCAAATCGGGTTCTGATATAACACTTGATAACAACTGTATGATCTATGGACCTGGACAAATATATCAAAATTCAAATATTTCATTGGTAATAAGAATATCTGTGTGAGATGATATCAAGTCTACTAAAAGATCATCTGTTCTTATTTTATTTAGTTTTAGGGTCATCCAATGATCCAATGATCTTTCTTATATCTCATTGTATCAAACTGAAGACAGGAAGACATTTTTAATAGTTGTACAACTAAATATCTAATAAAAGCCAGCAAAAAATAAGAATATTTCTTGATAGAAAATTCCTCTAAACTTGGTTCATAGGAGACAAAAGTATTAATTAAAACTGGTAGTGACACGTTTGGAATTCATCTAGATGTGAGATTTTGTAGTGAACAAACAAAAAAACAAATTAGGTCTTATGTCACACTAACAAAAAAGATTCTGATTCCAGCAAGAAAAGGATTCCCTATTTAATACTCGCCGATACCTATTATCTCTTCCTTAGACGAGGTTCGAATTCTGGCTGTAGCATGGAGGTTTGTTAGTCGTTTGAAATTCACGTTAAACAGCAGGCCTCGATCTAGTTAGCCTAAGGTGTGCAAAAATGACCGTAAAGCGATGAACCTCTCCCCTCTTGAATCCGAAACTGCTTCAGCCTCGGAAGCCTGATAATTGTACTAATTGATATATATTAAACAGATATACCATCCGGTCAAAAAAATCATTAGTTTTCATTGTCATTTTTAAAACCACGAGTTCACCACGTACAGCAAACACATAGGTCAAATTTTCATTCTTAATATAATTATTTTTATTATTATATTTATTATTATTACACATATATTTAAAGGTCATGTGTCTTTTAAGGGTTACGATTCTCAAAGAAGAATCCTTTCATAATATCAAAAGTTTTCCAATGTCCTTATTAAGTGAAAAATTCGTGTTTAGAAAATTAGGATTATTTTTCCCCAAGCTCTGATCAACACCCATATTTACAGTATGAACCATTATTTCATGTAGTACATATTATGAACACACTCTTTATTAAACTTACCGGTTTATTAGGATTAAGTTTCGAATGATGTTTTGGCAATTATTATTGGCATATCGCTATTGTTATGTTAATATTAACATTCTCATAATGCCTATATAAGACATTATTTTAATGAAATTTTATACAAACTAATTATTTTGAGCTACCAAACACTTTATGTTTGAAATCTTAATTTTGGACACCAGTTTATAAGCACACAATAAAACTAAATAAAAGTTATTACAACTTAAAAAAATTCAACAGGGATTAAGAAATACAAGGTGGTTATAATTATACTTCCCAATAAATAGCATCCTGCAGATAAAACGAGTGAAGGAATTATAATCACATTTAGCATATTGACTATGCACGAGATGCGCTCAAAGAATTTCGAAAAAAGTTCAGAAATATGTACTAGGTGAAGAGTTTCATGCAAAAAAAAGATTAAATTTAATAAAATAAACAACCAACATGAAATGCATAAACAATTTTAACATTCATTGACTTGTTTTTAAATCCCAATAAATAAAGTTAAGGAAATAAATAACAATACGCTTGTCACAAGAGGAGCAAATTTTGTGTCTAGGACGATGTAAAGAAAATTACTCAATGTAATCACCTCATTTTACCTAGTTCACCCTCATTTGTGCAAGTGCTTACAATGGCAGATAGTAACAGATCACTTGTGATGCTTTGCATATGAATGGTAATTGTGTTCTTTAAATCATTTAACGTCGGAGTATTTTCAAGATAAACCAAATTTCTTAAAAAGGGTTCCACTAACCAGGACTTACAGAAAAGAGATCCGACGAACGTGGATCAATAAAGGAGCGACTGGTAGCACGTACATCCTTGAAGTATTGGAACAAATTTGTCTTCAATGATCTATAGATATGTGGATGCACATCATCCTTCATGAAAATGATCCATGTAAAGATATTTCTTGTGCTGTAGTTGCTGCATAACTAATATCTGCAATATGCCATGATACCAAGGTCCTTAACAGAATATGGGAGAAGCATAAAAGAAAAAGGGCTCAATGGTGAATTTCCCCGAGAATCCACACAGACATCAACATTGGAGAATGTAGGAAGTTTCATTGTGAATCGCGGATTTTCCATTGCGCTAATGCGACAAATTAATATTATGCTGACTGACTCGTTCAGGTAGAAATTAGTTTCGTCTCTCCACAAAATATCCCCAATGACATGGCAGATTATTAGCCTGTTGTTTCAAACGAAATACGAATATAAGTTGTTGTGTGTTGCCCATATCAAATATTTATTCAGTTTGATTAATCTCGCACGGAAAGAAATGCATTATGTTCTGGACGACGGTATAAGGAAAGCCTGTCTCTCGAGATACTGAACGTGAGCTATTGCCTCCAAAGTCTATGTCTGTGACTGTTCGACAATAGTTGTCCTGAAGACATTGACAACTACCTGTGTGACAGGTTTACAATCTTTTCCATGTCGAACATCTAGTCTCTTCAAATTTCGCAACCATGGCACAGATACCTTTAATAAACATTGGTCCACGCAGTAATTGCTTTATGCAACGAAATTCATGAACCTCAGCAGGAGCATATCGTCGTCTTCTTAAATCAACTTTACAATCAATCAACTAAAAAATCAGGACAAATCCGGAAACAGAGATCATATATTACAACTTCTGCAAATGGGTTTTATCCAGATCTTGTTTTACATAAATGTTCCTCTTCTTTGCACACATTCATATGACCAGTTTTTCTCCTAGAACAGACGGTTTTCTAGGTTTTCCATTTTATTACTTATAAATATTGTTCTGAATTGTTCAAATTGCTTATGTATTTTCATGTTTGTTCGTTTATTTTATTAAATTTAATGTCCATGAAAAGTACCATCTAGTAGGAATATTTGAGTTTTTTTCCCGTAATTTCTATTCCTATTTATACCTGTTAAAATTATAATCTGTTTAAAATGTGCTTACAATCCTTTCACTTGTTGTTTTAGATGTAGGATGCTATTTATAGGCTATAGGCTGCTAATTATAACCACAATAATTTGTTTAGTTCCACTTTTTAATTTAATTTCATTTAAAATTTCTATTTTGAAATTAACTTGCTAGAAATTCAATTAAGAAGTTCATTGAAAATTTACTTGCATTGTTCCCAGTGTTACTTTTCAGATTATGGATATGTAAAAATCGAACATAAATTTTTTGTTTTCTTTTAATAAACTTTCAAGAATAATTATATACTATACATACGGGCTTTATATATATTTAGTCCAATTCGTTACTTTGGCAATAAATTCCTATAGATTTCACTAAATCTCCAGTTTTTAACACTAAAATATTGTTTCTAAAATCGGAAAACATGTGATAGAGAAATCAATCATTGTCTCTTGGTATTTGTTACTAAAATAGTAGGAAAGAAGATTTGTTTTCCATTTTATAAACATTTGGCATGGTTTTCATCATGTGAAAAATAAAGAAAAATAATAAGTATTAATGTATTGAGTTGTTGCACAAAACGATTTTCGTGAGAACAAAATCTGGATTCTGAAAGATCATGTGCATTGGACAGCAATACGT